>RJWM01003682.1:0-110204 GCA_004363535.1 Dasyprocta punctata | reverse complement strand
TAATGTTATATTTGATAGCTGTACTAAAACATATGATGAATTCTAATGCATTCTGAATCTTCAATGCAAGTACGATGAATTAGCTAACAGGAATTATCCAAGTCTCAAATATCTCATATATATATATATATATATATATATATGGACAAAAGAACTTTCAAGTCAGTGGTAACTACTCTTATGATAATCTGGAAATATGCATAGATTTAATCCAATATTTTCTTATTAAAAAAATAAAATTGAAATGATGATTAATTTGAAGGTCAAATGTTATTAGCATGTATTAGGAACTGGACATAACCAAAACTCTCCTCCAGAACCCCTAAATTTAAAATTTGTTATTAAAAAATTCTAAAAAAATAAAAAAAATAAAATTGGTTATTAAATCTTGTGTTTCAAGAAGGAAAAAAATTAATATTTGGAGTCTTTCAAATAATGTGGTGTTATTTTACCGTAATAATTCTAGCTGATCTTTCTATAACTTGAACATCAATATGTTAAATGTGACACTGCCTTCTATGCTCACCAAAGTCTCCAACAAAGAACCACTTGATAGTATATGAAGTACCGACCTGTATTTAATTCTGTTGCAACCTAAATGTGGTTCAAGTGAGTATCCTCTAGTTACGGGGTAGTTTTAAGATGAAATCTAACTTATGTTAACTTAGATTGTAAAAGAAAAGAAAAAAAAAAAAGAAAAGCAAACATTACATAGTTTTGTCATAGGTCTGAAATAATAATAAAAATTATCAAATCATAGGAAATTTGGATAAATACACAGAAAGTTGTTAACGTCAGTTATGTAGGAAAACAGGAAAAGATTTTTATTCAGCAATTTTTAACTTAATAATTTATTCAGTGTTTGAATGATTAACTAGTAGCAGTTATTACTTGTATGATTAGGCAAAGAACATGACAACTGCTTGTGACATGACTATGTAGCTGTCTTATTTTGCTTCTGAGCCTTGGTACTGTCATCTCTAAAATTGATTAATTATTATTATAATTGCCAAGTTGTTGAGAATGCAGCATATGAGAAATATAAACTGCCAGTACAAAGATACATTTGGTATTTTTGTAAGTGTTCATTTTTTTCTGATTTACAGATACTTATATTTAATTCAGAGACACAGAAAGAAAGAGAGAGAGGGGAGAGAAAGAGACAGAGAGACGGAGAGAGAGAGAGATTTGGTAGACTCATTTGCAAAATAGCTGAGAACAAAATCCAATGAAGAATTCTAACATGTCTAAGTGAATCATAATTTTTAATTCCACATATAACACCATACAGAAGCTGGAGGGGAGGGGAAAATGGAAAAAGGATATTGATCACAAGATACAAAGTTTCAGATATGCAAGAAAAATAAACTTTAGTGATCTACTACATGCTACAATTACTCATAAGAATATATATACACACAGATACAAATATACAGATATATTTAACAAGAGGCCGGCTTGGGCTACAACGCGAGCGCAAGGCCGGCCTGAGCTACATAGTGCGACCCTGCCTCAAAAAACCAGGGCCGGGAGTTTGGCTCAGTGCCTTAAGCGCCTGCCCTGGCAGGCGCGAGGTTGTGAGTTCAAACCCCGGTGCCGGAAAAAAAAAAAAAAAAAAGATCGCTAAAAGAATAGTTATTTAATATTCTCACCACAAAACTAAATCACAAGAGTAGTAACTTGATGAGTATGTTAGTTAGTATGATTGAATCTTTCTACAATGTAGACATAGATCAAAACCTCATTTTATGCTATTAAGATGGTGTCTTTTTAAGTAACAATGTGTTGCTAAAAGCAAAAAACTTAGTTTGAAGAATTGAACACAGAGGTTGTAGGAAAAATCCAGTGGAAATATATTGGAATACATTTGAAAACAATGTAAAATAGCTACTTGGTGCAGAAGGTGAAATAAAAAATTACCATAGTAAACAAAAAGAAATCAAAATGTAGAAACAAAACAGAAGAAATGATAAAGAGACTTAGAAGCACAAACTTTCAACCCAAGAATGGTGATTTGAAAAGGATGGTTGAGTCTCTTTTGTTCTTATGTATTGAAAATGACCTTGGGATATGTTGAAAATATATCTAAGACTGTAAGTTTAGTTATACTGTGTATATGCAAGTTAGAGAGTGGCCAAATTGTAAACATCATTCAATGATGTAAGCCAAATTCGATCCATTAATATAATCTATGATTTTAACTCTCCAGGTGTGAGCAAAGTAAAACCAAGGTATTAGAGGAAGACAAATAGAAGTTCACATTCCACTTCCATAGCTTGGCCATTTCATGTGAATTAGTTTCCTTCTTTGGTCTATGCTTTCATCGTTTGCTAAATGAAGGCAAAGACAATGTCTGTTTTATTAAAGTTGTCAGGCTAAAAAATAATTTATTGCAATGGTTCAGACTGAATAGATGCTTATTAAATGGTAAATATTGAGTTACTGGAAATGCCCTAGACATTTTTAAGTATTTAGGGAAGTTTCCTTTTACCCATAGAACTTCGGATTTTCAATATCCATCTTGAGAATTCAAATTGCTTTCTTAGAAATGAGTGAATGAGTGTGTGGGCATGATGTGGATTCATTTATTTGTCTCGTAGGAGTTATTTGAACAATTTTGTATTGAGAATTCTAACAGACTTTCTGTACCTGTCTTACCAGCATCTACTGTTCTGTTCCTCTTGCTGGCAAATACTATCTTTGAATAGATATGGGCCGGTTTACACAACGCTGCCTCTGGAGAAGACACGAGGCCTTTGGGTAGAAGTTCTGCCTACTGTGCAGATGGCTTCTCTAAGTAAGGCGATCTGGAGGTGAGCAGTCAGGAGCAGCATAGCGTGGTAAAAGCAGTATTCTCTGCTTTCATTTCCACCCCTTATGTGTAAATAATTAGGACAAGAGCACCTTTCCCCCAGCATTCGTAAAACTTAACAGGGCTTGACAAAGACATTCCACGAGATTGTGGGAATGTGTGAATGTCTAGTCTATTGGGGCAGTATGCCTGGAAAGCCATTTTCCCCTACTGCAAGATGCATTTTCTCTTTATCCTTAGGGACACTTTGGTTTATAATGTCTTCTTTGTTATGAAATTGCCTGAGGGTTTTGTTTTATTCTCCAAATTTATAATGTCTTTAAAATTTAATCTGAAAATCCAAATTTAGGTCTCTGATTTTATTTATGCATTTAACTACAGGGCTTCCTTAATGAGAAACTAACAGCCTATATACTAACTTGATAGAGCTAAAGAAAGAAGTATATAACTGCTGCTTTTAGTCTTCCTGTGCCTCAGTTTCCACTGTGTATCTGTAAAAGATATTTCAATACCTCTTACAGTATTTGTCTCATAGGATTGTACTGAATGCCAGTTATACTTCTTTTAAAACATCTATGAAGGTATTTATGTCTCCACAAATATCTAATGCTACATGATGCAATGGTTTAAAAGGATCTCATTGTAATAAAATGTCAATTTTGAATGTTTGATTTGAATTTTATTGCAAAATAAATCCCTTAGAATTAAGTTTTCAATATGAAATTTTAAGAAACTGTAAATATTTACATCACATAGAAATCACACTTTGTTCGTTTTTATAGCCTTTATTTATTGTTTTATCTGACTCTTCTCGCAATTTTCTTTGCAATTGCCTTTAGGGAACAGTAGACTGACTCCAAGAACTCATTTAATTCCTAGCAATTCTTAGCAATGAAAATAACAGATTATACAATAATACACAAACATTTCACCCACTCAAATGACAGAGCATTCATTCAAGTCTGCTTAACCAGTTCTTACATTAAAACAATTTTTATTTTGTATTCCATCATAGGCCTATAAATCCTTGTAACCTTTCACAAACACAAAAATTTAGAAAGTTTTACTAACAAAAAAAAAATTAAAGTTCTACAGAAAAGCAAATTCCTGTCACATTAAAATGTCCAAAATTCAAAGGGTTATCAAACATCACTCCTCAGAAATTATTTGATTCTGGAAAAATCCTGTAGCAGTCAAGTTTTATTTTTAACTTAACTTAGTTTTCTCTACTTTGAAGGGCTACACCTGTGAAGAAATATCTAGGCCATAGACCTTATTCTCACCTCTTTTTTACCATCTTACTATATACTCTGCTGGTCCTCATATGGTTAGATGAATCCGGTCTTCAGTGTATTAACCTCTGAATTACAGAATTGCCAAGAATCCATTACTCAAAGAAAAAAGACCCACACAGGAGATTGGGTGCATGAGTCAAAAAAAGAAACCTAGAATTTGCTAAATAAAATTTTTATCTCTTATTACCAGCAGAATAACCTAGAAAAACTATTGTTATGGTTTCTAAGCCTTGAATCCAATATTTAAAGGAATTGGACTTGACTTCAATTTAACATCCAGTTTCAGAAGGTCCTATTTCTTAAGGTCTCAGTTATTTTCAGTCTAAACTACTTGTTAAGATCATAAAAAAGAACATTTTGCTGGTACAATTTAATTGTCATCTTATTTGAAAGAGCAGTGATATATGTCAAATGCCATAAACTTTATTTTCAGATCACCCTGGAGACTATTTTGGCAATAGTTTATTACTTTATGATAATTGTTATCTGTGTCTTCCTTCACAGATTTTAGCAAAAAGGTCTACAGAGAAATTTTGCTTTAAATATTCTTGTTTTACCTTATCAAGACAGGAAAATAGAAGAGTGGCAAGAGTACTGAGTGAGAAGGAGTAGAATCCCATCAGATTTGGATTTTAAAATACAAATTTGCTTCATATGTTTGTCTGCTGGTCTCTTCCCAGAAATGTAGGAAATCCATTCAAGGAAATTGAGTATAATTTTCTCTATTTAAAGTATGCAGGATATATGTCTTTATTCTTCAATAATTCATCTTTCATGAATAAATTGAAAGAATAAAATTTATAATTTATAAAATTTTGTTTCTTCCATGCAGCGATTTTTAGAATGAGTAAAAGCACTATGTATCTTTTTTGGTGTTGTTTCTAACTTGGCTTTCTGACCCAGAGTCAATAGCAAGCCGTTTAGCAGTGAAACCCCCAAGAGTCCTCTGAACAAGCAGGATTTGAAACATTAAAACCAATGGTTTTATAATGAGCATCGGAATTCAGATGCCTCTGTGATGTACTGATTTCAAATCTTTTGAGTACATACCCTGAAATGAGGTTGCTGGGTCATAAGGAATTTTTTTTTTTCAGATGAAACACTCCCTAGTGATTTCCATAGATCTTTTTTTCAAATTTATGTTCCTGTCAACAGCACATAAGTATCCTCTTCTGTCCACATCCTCTCCAATATCTGTGTTTTGTTTGTTTGATATTTACTCTAGTAGGAATGAGATGATGTCTTATTTCTGCTTTAATTTGTGTCTATTGATTCATAATGTTGAACATTTTTTCATGTATGTTAACCATTCATATCATCTTTTGAGAAACATCTATTGAGGCCCTCTGCCTATTTCTTGGTGAGATTTTTGTTTTCTTTTTGTAGACACATTTGAGTTCTTCATGTATTTTGAGTATTAATTATTTATCAGCTATATCACTTGCAAATATTTTTGTCAATTGATAGGTTGTTTTATGATGCTTGTTTCTTTTGATGTGCAGAGGTTTTCCATTTTTAGGTGATACCATGCATCTATCTTTGCTTTTGTCACCTCTACTTTTGGGATCAACCAAAATCACACAGTTTTTTCTGTATGTTTTCTTCCAGTAGTTTTGCAATTTCAGGTCTTATGATTGTGTTCAATTAATTTTGAATTGATTTTTTTGTATAAGATAGGAGTACAAGAGGTTGGGGACATAGTTCAGTGGTAGGGCATTTGTCTAGCATGCTCAAGGTTCTAGGTTCAATCCTCAGCTGGGTGCTGGGTGCGGGGGGTAGACATAGGATTATACACTAATTCTTTTACCTATTGTTAACCAGTTTTCCTAGAACCAATTAATGAAACGATCACCCTTTTCCCACCCTCTATTCTTTTTTTTTTTTTTTTTTTTTTTTTTTTTTTGCGGCACCGGGGATTGAACTCACAACCTCGCGCCTGCCTAATAGGCACGCAAGCCGCTGAGCCAAACTCCTGGCCCTGGTTTTTTGAGGCAGGGTCGCACTGTGTAGCTCAGGCCGGCCTTGCGCTCACGTTGTAGCCCAAGCCGGCCTCGAACTAACAACGCTTCGCCTACCTCAGCCTCCCGAGTGCTGGGATTAAAGGCGTGCGCCACCACGCCCGGCTCCACCCTCTATTCTTAACAAATCAATTGACCATAGTTTTGCAATTTCAGGTCTTATGATTGTGTTCAATTATGTGAGGATTCTTTTCTGGGATCTCTATTCTGATTCATTGGCCAGTGTGTGTATCTTTATAACAGTCGTTTCTGTACCATAAACTTGTAATTGTTTTAAAATCAAGTAATGTTGTCTCTTCAGCTTTGTTCTTTTCTTCATGATAGCTTTCAGTACTCAGGGATTTTTGATGTTCAATGTGAATTATATATATATAAAATATGTAATTATTATATGTATGTTATTATTTAAAAATTTTGATAGAGTTTCCACTGAATCTGTAGATCACTTTGGATGGTGTGGATATTTTAAAAACTATTAGTTCTTCTTCTCCATGCTATTAGCCACCATTTTGTTGCTGGAACAAAATATCTGACAGCCACAACTTCAAAGAGGATAGGTTTACTTTGGCTCCCAGTTTCAGAGGTTTCAATTTATGGTCCCCTTGCTTCATGATAAAAGTAGCATGGAAGAGCACAGTGAAACAAACTGCTCATCCCGTGCCATTCAGGCAGCAGGGAGTGGAAGACAGCTGAGAGAGAAAGGGGCTACAATGCAGCCTTCCTGTTCGTCTCCCTAGGAGGGTCATGTCTTCCCAAAAGGCCACACCTCAATCCATTGATGAGAAAGTACCTTGCAATCTGACCGCCTCCTAAAAGCTCAACCTCTAAACACGGGGGACTTTTGGGAGTCATTTTAGATATAAACCACAGTGCCTATAAACACAGGTAACTTTTCATTTATTTATTTGTTTCACTATTTTTTATAGAGTTCAGTGTACATATATTTTATCTACTTGATTAAATGTATTCCTAAGTATTTTAATTTTTATTGGTATACATGCATTAGTTCTTCTTGATTTCTTTTTTGAAGAGTTTGTTAGTGTAGAGGAACACTAGTTATTTTCCAGGGTGATTTTTGTATGCTGCAACTTCACTGAAGTTGTTTGTCACTTCTAATAGATTCTTGGAATCTTTAGAACTTTCTAAACATGAAATCACATCTTCTGCAAATCAAGATAAGTAACTTCTTTTCCAATTTGGATGCTTCTTTACTCTATCCTTTCTAGTCAAATTGATCTAGCTAGGACTAATAGTACCAAGGACAAAGTGGAATAAAAGTATAATGAAGTTAAACAAACAATCAATCTAAATATCCATCAAGGAATGAATGGTTATAGGAAAATGGAGTGTATATGCACAATGAAATTATCATTTTGTTTTTAAAAAGGAAGAAATGCTGTCATTTGTAATAACAAAATGAAATTATAAAACATTATGCTAAATGAAGTAGGACAAAGGCAGAAAGACAAATAGCATGGTCTTGATTGCAAGAGACATCTAATAGAATTAAATTCATTAAAGCAGAAAGTAGTATGGTGGTTTGTAGACACCAAGTTGAGAGGAATAAGGTGATCATAGTCAAGGGAACAAAGTCTTACTTGGATGCAAAATGTTAGATTCTCTCTCTCTTTTTGTTAATTGTACAGCATGGTAAATATAGCTAGTTATTAAGTACTGTGTATTCAAACATCACTGGGAATAAACCTCTTATGTCCTCATCGTGAAAAATGTGAAATATTTGAGGCAGGGATATATTAATTTATTCCACATTCAAAATCGTAATATCACTTTGTAATTAATCAATATATAAATATATTATTTGTCAATGTGCAATAAAAATAGTGTTTAAAAGTAGTTTCAAGATTATAAGCAATGACTATTCACAGACCAGGGTTAAAGAGAACAAGGCCACAACAGCAAGCAAGCCCAGTCTGAGAACCAGAGCCACGTGCAGGTTGCCACAAGACTGGAATAGACAGACCTCAGCCCCTTCTGGCACATGGGTTGACAAACAAGAAGTACCATTCCCCTCGCCCCAAAACACAGGCTTTGAGGATCACTACGGAGATGATATGCAACTGTGGTGCTTTGTTGTTTCACTGACATTACATGTCTAGGGCCAGTGGTCTGATCATAGGTTCAGAGGATAGGGGTATGTAGTGTGACATCTAGGGGGGATCTCCCTCTGAGGGTTGCAGCCATTGTTGATTCCCTATGGTCTTGCTTTGGAAGTTGTATATCATTTCCATTGTTTTGTTTGGTTGGGTTTTATTCTCTTTTGTTTTGTTTGATTATGTCAAATCCGATGGCAGGAGCAGTTATTTCAAAGATAGCAAGATACATTATGGTAACAATTTTGGATTTACTATTGGCTTGTTTTGAAGTCCTTTATTGCATTCATTGTTTTGTTTTTATTATTTATATTCTATTCTGTTCTGTTGGATTTTTACTGTGTCCAAAGTTATCTGCAGCCATTTTGAAGACATCAAAAGGCATTATGGTAACTATCATGGATTTCATAATGTTTTGAAGTCCTATATCTCTTACACTGGTTTGTTTTGATTGGTTTTATTCTGTTTTATCCTTTAAAAAAAAAGATTATAAGCAATGTATTTGAAGTATTCAAAGGTTGAGAGTTAGCATATTCTTGCTTTGCTTTGGTTTATTTTGGTGTTTTTGTTGTTATGGCTTTGTTTTGTTTTGTTTTTGCCTTTTTTTCTACATAAAAATGACCTTGATGAAAATCTTGGGTGATTATTCATATAGAAGAAGTATTAAATCCATAAGATTTTAGAATAAAAATGGAAAATAAAGTTAACAAAATATGTTGATTTGCTCTATTTTTATTAAATTTATAAATAAGCATTGATCACAGAAAAACATCACTAGTTTTATTTTATGTCTGGAATTGAAAACAGGTGTTGTCTAGTCAATGCCTGGCTTTCTTTCTGATAGAATCATTTAACAAATTATCATTCCCCTACCCAGTTGTTAAACACATTCTCTTTTCTTGTGAAGCAGAGTCATGCACTGTTGAGACCTTTCTCTTCTAGTGCAAAAGACTTGAGTAAAATCTTCTTTGCTTATTTATGCAAAGCAATGATTAAATACAGAGAACATCATTGTCCACATATGATTAGTGTTTTTGTCCATGTTGTTTAAAAAAGAAAATAAACCTAGAAACTGAAGTGAAAGAATCTGAAGAGCATGATGTATGGATTAAAACATAAATGTGAACTGCTTTTGGAAAAGATACCTTGAAATTTACTAGGCAAGTAAACCAAGATATTGAGGAGCAGAAAACCTTGTCTTAAGGGAAGAGAACAAATGCGGGAGCCTCCAAATATTTTGTAGTTGGGTGGAATGAGGATGTGGATGGAATCTTCAGTTTATGTATTCTAGTAGATCATGTCCTCTGTCTTTAGAGAAAATGTTGTTCACATTTATAGTAGGTATAAAAAACAAAAGGTCCACAGATCTTAGACTATACTCCACAGAAATCATGACTTGCCCAAGTCTAGATTTATCTGGACCAGACTTGGAAAACATTACAATTAAAATTTTGAAAATGTATAAGATTTAAATTCTGAGAATGGTGCCTATAGATCTTGAAAACTCTGCATTTGTATTTGGTCATGAAAATAGCAATGGATTACATGTGGGCTTCCTGAGGTGGCAACAGAGAAATCCCTTTGTATTTGCAGTTCTTGTGAAAGACTCTCTAAAGTCTAAGTCTGACACTCTGCTAAGAAGCTTCTGAGAGACTAGTTCTGTCTTTCATTGATTCACTGAATTATTCATTCAATTAATAAATTTTTGAGCTCTTGCTATGAATCAGGCAGTTTGTTAAGCCCTGCAGCTACAGTATAGGCATGGTTCATGTTTTGTGCAAACTCAATTTTATTGCTTTGAGTAAAATTAATGTTATTCATCAGAAGGGAGGCTAAATACTAAATTATGAAGCAGAATAGAAGTAGGACCCTCAAAAAGGGGAAAAGAATACATAAGAATGAAAATTGGGATGTAAGTGTAAGTTGGGTCATCAACACTATTGGATTAATTTTACTTCCCCATTGAAAATGAAGGGAACAATCTGTCTTGTTAATCATTTCTAAGACTCACATATTTTTATATAATAATTTTAATTTAACATTTGCCAGAAGACTTTTATCAATTAAGAGAAATCTATATAAAACAAAACAAAAAGGTAATCCTTTGTAAGATTCAGAATTGTTAGAGCTAAGAACATATATGAATTCCTTATAAAATCATTTTGCTTTTCTCTCTGCTACTCACTATTTATTTCTCAGAAACTATCCTTGTGACCTTTAAATTCCATTAAGTTGAGTAGAAATTAGATGTTTATCCTAGTAACAAACAAAATGAAACATAAACTATTGAGTTTATGCAAAAGACTATTATAGAAGCACAATTAATAGTAATATTTTCAGAACTTTCATGGAACATAATCATTATGATGAATTGACAAGGGATGTGGTTATATTACAAAAATAAATACATTCAAAGGTGAATTATGGTAAACAACCAGTTAAATAGAAGAGCACGTTCTTGAACTAGCAGCTTCTTACCTTCGAACTGGAAATAAAAGGCAAAAGTTGCTTTTATGTCACCTTGTTAAGCAGACAGTGGTAATTATAAATTCTTTCCTTCCTTCAGAATCTTCTAAACCAAAAGCCAAAATTTCTAGAAAATTCTTTAGTGCCATAATGATGAAAATGGTTCAAAATAAAAGAAGAGCTAACTAAATAATTCCTAATGCTCTGAGAGCTAGAGATCTTTAATACCTATTTCTTGGAGGCTGTTCAAGGTAATTAGGAAAGATTTTCCAGTTACATGTGGGACAGCAGAGGTGACTGAGATGGTTGATGTTACAATTTTATGCTACTAATGCGAATGCTGACTGCATGATGGAATGTGAAGGTAAAATAGTTAATAGTCCTTGTAAAGAACTGAGAGTTTTAAAACTGTATTTAAAAGAATTACATCCAGAGCAAAAACTACATTTTGGCATTTGTTCTTTCTCTCCTTTTACTTTTGTTTTGCATCATTTCCTTAGTAGCTAAATCATTAAAATCGCTTTTCTTGATACAGGAAAACTATAACTTCTGGCCTGCTAGATGTCAGATATACCAAATTCATGTCCCCTAAATATCAAAGAATGAATTCCAAAGAACAGAGGAAGTTAAGAGTAGGAAAAGCTTATTAAAAGAAAGCTCCTGAGAAACAAGGTGTCCCACAAGGGATTGCCGATGTGGTTCTTTGTCAAGTGTAACAGCAAAATCACATTATGGATACAATGTGGGTCAAATTACAATCAATCTATAGGTCTATCAGTATAGCCACCTAGCTAATACTGATCCAATAGGGAAATGAGTCACATAGCAAGGGAACAGGAAAAAATTCTTGGAAGGGAGAGGAGTATGGGTCCAGATGTCCTGGTCACCCACCTATGCATCTCATGCCTATCTGGGCCCAATGGATCAGGTGATGCCAGTTATAGTGCTTATCTCAAGTTGCTGTTTATCTCTAAGTAGACATGCTGGGCTGTCTATTGCTTTTCCATCCTGAGCCCAGCTTCTCTTAAATTCATCTCTATCCACAATTCTGATGTATCTGTTTTTTGGGCTGACTTCCTAAAGGCCCAATCCCTCTCTGACTATGTATTAATTTCTATCTAACTTTACTATCTGTAATATTTTCTCCTTTTCCTGTCTTTCTCTTCTTTTTTTCACTTCTTCAGCACTGCTTTTCTGCAAAAAGAAAGCGAGACACAGAAAGAACATGTAACTTCAAACAGCCATTAGAGAATAAGTCCTCATCATGAAGAACTCAGTAAGCCATATTTGAAGATTCACCCTTCCTGCTGGGTTTAATAGGATAAATCTGGTAGTTGGATAGAAATTTTTTTAAAAAATGTGACTCTACCAATAAAGAAACCTGGTCATAAAGTATGAATTAGCAGCAGTTCACAAGATTTACTTCTGCAGTGTTTCATTGCTGTTATAGTGTCTGTTTTATCTTTTGGCTTCACGGACACATGATCTGCGGTAATGATCCTTCATCTATTTGCACAGGTGCAAGGGAAAAAAGACCCTAAAATGTATGCACACACACATAAGCATGCCAAGCATACTAAATTATAGGAACGAATAATACATTAATAAGGCAGGTGTTAGGAAGTGCTGTGACTCATCATTCATGATTTACTCATAAGAAATTAAAAAATAATAAGTTGACAGATTGGACCAGAGGCACAAACCTATGCTACCCAGGAAGTGTAGCTGTGTGAGTAGTACTATGGGAACAGCTGCTGTCTCTGTGTAGCTCACATATCGACCTGTTCTGTAGACTTTAATGAGGACAAAACTGATGAGCAGATTAGAAATTGCCAGAAATCAGAGATACTCTGCTTAAGAATTGTTAAAATGAAGAGTATTTTTGGCTGATACTATTCTTTGTTCCTCTGAGGATTTATAAAATGAGTGTCCTATGTGTAAACACCTGCTTCTTCAGGAGAGCATCCATTATCCAGTTACCAAACAGCGCATACAGACACTCCATACATGTGGAAAGCCTTAGAAGCTGTGTACTGCTATTGCTAAATTTCTACCATGGATTAAATCTTTTAATCGGGTGTTTTTCTGAAATAAAATAAACCCGAAACATAAAATAAACTGCTGAATAGTTTAAAGTATAAGAAAGCATTTCAAAGGATATTTCATTTAAATGCAAATGTAGACCATGAGTTATTAAAGAGAATGTGGCTTTTCGTATTCTTGTTTTTCTAGACACAATGGGGTCAAAGTCACCTTTTGAACTTGAAAAGTAAGCTTCTAAACTTAAATCTTTACTGTTACAATTAAGCTCCTTATTTTCACTGTTAAAAGACAAATGCTACCTAAAGCTTTATCTGAAGCATTAATTTTACCTGTAAAGACAAGGGAACTGAATTAACAGGGGAAAGGGTAGGACTCTAGAATATTTAGGTCATGGCTTTAGAATAAGAACTCTCAGCAGTTTCATGCATTGTGGATAATTAAAATACATACAAAATAATTACACAGCTACAAGGACCTCCAGGTACTTAACCCAGTCTCTTGCCTCCAAGAGAAACTAACTCTAAGCTAATTTCCACACAGGCATTTGGATTACATGAGAGATACGACGGCCTTGGATACACTTTTGGTACTTACCAAGAACACTGCGAACATTGCTCAGCAACATGTTTAGAAAGAGGTTATTGTTTTTGTAAGCATAACATCAGCATAATTTACAGTGATTTTAGTATTTCTCACAGGATAAGTAGTTTGCCATTTTAGTGTACCTTTTATCTTAAAAATCCAGATCAAGTGTCACTTCCTCTATGAACTTTGCAATCTAAGTTTGCATTATTTTAATGTTAAGGTCTTGGGACATAAACATAATTCTATAACATGGAAAAAATAATCATATAAAGAACCTTTTTTCATTTCTCTACCTTGAATGACAGTCCCCAGAGCAGAACTCTATTTAGCTATTACTCAGCGATGTTGTTTGCTATTTGTTTTTGTATCTTATTGAAACTACATGTTTTTATTGTTCTGTTCTAATTGGAGATGAAGACAATCAGGAGAAATGTTGGGCTTTCTGCCTAATTCAATTCTCTATTTCCACCTCATGTTTGTATTTATTCCATTTTAAGAATCTCTGTTTATTTTATGAAATCAAGCATCATCAAAGCAAAGTAAAACAAATATTTCTAGGTTCCATTAATGTCCCACTTTAATTAAAATTTGATACAACAAGATCATTCTCTGATAAAACGTTCTAGATGGTCCCATTGAGTTGAATTTTATTTTTTAGACATATTTTTCCTAAAGAAAAGAGCAATGGTTACTGAAGCTTTTTATAAATCTGTAGATTCCAAAATCCCTAAAGTAATGTGTCAAGTTAGATTAGTGGACTAGTTCGACAGTAGTTTTCATTTCAAAAAGGTCAGCAGTGAAAACTTTTGTGCTATGGCATTACCAAATTGAACTGAACTGGTGATGTTGAATATTGAATTGTGTGCTCTGTGAGTAAAATTGCAACCAGATTCATACCATTTAAAATACTGTTTAATGGCATCTACAGAGAGAGAGAGAGAGAGAGAGAGAGAGAGAGGATAATAGTTTAGAAGAAATAGAGGGCTATTTTCATTATTAAAGAAAGTTTTAGAGAAATTTTATATAATCCACATTCTGCTTTGAAAAGGTAGAAGAAAACTTTCCGTAAGTATAAAATATCCAACTACCATATTTTTCTGGATCTTGCCATTTTTGATAGTGGTCAAAATGGAAGTGTCCTATTAAAGGAAATATTTCTCATTAATGGTTATTTATGCAACAAATTGCCTTTTTATACTCTCTGACATCCGTTCTATACAGTTTTTCTTTACAAAATTTTGCTTGTTTCTCCTGGAGTTAATAGAAACCTGTTGAGTTCACCTGCCATCAAGCAGAGGCAACAGAGGTGAAGACCATTTATTTCATTGTACTATGGAAGAGGGGTTAGGGAAGGCTAAATGTGGGAATAACATTCTCTTCAGGTCCCATTGCCACTGAGGGTCATCACTTTCCTCTCCTGAAAGATCTTTCTTTGAAAATAACTCCTAATACTGTCTTCTAGTCACTGTTCACACAGAAATCAGCCTTACTGTGTTTCTTTTGGCCTCAAATGTGGCGAGTCCATCAATTTACCCAAAATCTCTCACCGTCACCCTGCCCAGAGAATATCATCAAAGCCCACACCCAAAGAAAAGAATTAACCTCTGTGTGAGTCCTTATTGAGCTCTCTATTTTGGCTCCATACCCTTTTAAAGTTTCAATTTATTCCTCCAAAAGCACCACATTAATCCAGATCATCACTGCTTCCCATTACCATATGTCCCATCTTCTTATCTTGGCATTCAACCTTCAGATTATTTCTCAACTTTTGTTTCTACATGTTTTACAACTTGCATAAGAGTATAACTAATCCAGCAGTTCTCCAAATACACGTAACTCTCCAGACTCTAAGTCTCTGTTCATCTTTTCCCCCATCTCCTGTGGATGGGAGGTGGGAGGAATTCTTTTCTTTACTCTGTCTATGTGAATTTATCCTTATGCCTCTCTGGACTTATGTACAACTGTGTTCCACTATCTGAAAGCATTTATTTCTTTGTTTTGTGGTTGACTGTGTATGTACTCAAATCTCCTTAACTACCTAAAATGTGGTACAGTTTACTGTCTTAGCAAGTTGAGTATTCAGTGATTGCCTCCAGTTAGCTTTCTCTGACTTATCATTTCACTACTCTAAACTACAGTTGTGTATTATGTGATATAAAGACACATTTTCTATGAAACCAGAAAAACTGACCAGGGCTTTTCTGTTTATTTGTCTCATGTCTCTCTCTGTATAACAGTGTAATAAGAGTAGACACTCAAAAATGTTCATTGAATAAGAAAGAGGTGAATATTTTCTAAATTCTTTTGTACAGAGTATGATAATTTGTAAGGAGTTTCAAAGCCATTTGGAAACCTAGTTCTTCAGTCATTTACCATCTGTGCATCACACCTCTGATTGGATTTCTTTCTGCATCGTGTCTCATGGGTCACTTCTTTAGCCTATGACACAAATACTAAAACCAGTAGAAATAACATGGAATGTCAGATTTGGAAAAACAGACTTTAAGGTTTTCATAACAAGACATACAGTATAACACTGCCACAATTGCTTTAAAAAGACTTTTCAAAACTTCTCAATCACAACTAATAATGATTGTTCTTATCTCTTGTAAAACTTCCATTGTTGTTCACCACTAAGACGGCCCTATTCCATGGTCCATCTTGCTTGAACCTCTTACTAAGACAGAAGTCACAACTTATTGTTGAATTGACTGCCAATAACCACTGAACTTGCACTATTACATAAATGTTTAAATGGCAGTATCTTATAAACATTGCAATTTATATCTTTCAGAAGCCTATACTTTTACGTTTTAACACTGATGAACAATATTGAAAAGTTACTTTATTTTTACAAAAACTTCAGAATTTTAAGGTACCCTGGAAAAGGATATATGATAACAGATGATTAATTTTCAGTGCAGCCCAAATATACCCTACACTCCGAGGATGGTTTCTCTCATTGTAAACATTTAAGTAACCTTAATCTTAGCAAATTCCATCCTTTGCCATGCCATATATAACATAGGAATGAGGTTTTAGATGTTCAACAGATTAATTTTATTTATATTTATCTGGGAAATGAAGACTCAATAAAAACTGAAAATAGTTTTGATGAGTAAGTTATACACGCTGCATAGCTTCCATTTAAAAACTGTCAGTGAACTACTAACTGTCGCAGAATTTCTGTCTGTGTACTATATAGTATTTGTTAGTAGACATCACTTTTGGCTTTGGGCAAAGTAAAGGTGGGAGGAAATGTTAAGAATGCAACAATAACAACAAAAGTCCTGATGAAAACTGTGCCTGTTGAAAACAGCATTGCTTTAAAGATAGTCTACTTTTTAAAGTAATAAATTAAAAAATGTTATGTTCACATCATGAGGAAAAAAACGAATCTAAGCTGTATTAAATGCAAAACAAATAAAATTATTATGTAGTAATTCAAAACAAATGCAGCTTATTTATATTTGTCAATTTAAAAAATACAGTTTAAATATGTACAATTTTTAATTGCAGTTTTGTAGAAACTGATGTTTTGGGCTAAAAATTAATTTTAATATATGCTTGAACACACACTGACATTGTAGCCCTCTGTTTAAGCTGCTGAGATTGCTATCCATATGCAAAAGTACTTTAGATTAATGTAGAATAATTTCAAAGGAAAAAATGTTTTCATTAGTTTTTTGAGCACAACTTAGCATTTGGAACTTACCATTTCATAAAAGATGTTACAGAGACAAATTGTACTCAAATTCAAAGTAAATTTTTTTGCTACTATTTGACAAAATCTGGAGATGTGTGTATGAAACTTTTACCTTGATCACCTTGCTACCCCCTATCTCTTACTTGACAATGTCTTTGTTAAGCAAGATTAAAAGGATATATAACCATAAATGTGTGTGAGAGAGAATTCAACTTGTAAATAATATAGCAAATCAGGTGTTGAGTTTTTCAGAATAAATTAGTCAATCTTTGTTTTTTAAAATTTATTTCCCTTTGCAAATGCAAAACCACTTGGCAGTCATTTTTGTTTCCTTATCTGAATGTCTGTGGATGGTTAACTGGACGTTTATAGACTCGAATAGTCTTTTCAGTATGTTTTTCTTTGTAGGATGCACACATTCACCTATGCACACATACTGATGACAGGTAGGGCAAGGATAGACTGATTAGGACTGGCATTTTTGATCTCTAGCTTTCAAGATTGATTATTTTCTGGATAAGTCTTATTTTTGGGAAAAGATGTTATATGTATTTATACATCTATTACATATATACTGTATTTTTTAATGTAAGAGTACAGAATTCTCGGTTAATGAATGGCATGTTTAGACAAATGGTAATGTAAGACTTTTGTATGAGGCAGTCTTTTAAAAATTTTAATAATTTTAATCTAATAAAATACCTCCATAGGCCAGCACATAATAAGAAAACAGCTATAAATTTCCAAGTGTCTTCAGAGATTTTAAAGGATAACAAAAATACTCCATGTAGAAAATGGATAAACTTAGCAATAGTTACAGAAAAAGATACAAATACAATACACAAAAGGCCTTGCAAACTATTTTACCCATTTAATTGGGAAAAGAACAGCTTCATTTGGCAGATAATTTTTAAGTCCATATTACTATAACTCACTATATTAAAATCTTTCAAAATGAAAGAATTAGTCATGGAATAGCACTTTCTACAATTAATGACATATTTAATTTTCTTATTTAGTCGTATTGCTATCTTCACTCCTAATCAAAATATAATTTAGAGAATGCATTATTTTATCCAAAAATTAACAGCTGGCTTGTAAGAAACGTTTAAGTTAGGTTAATTACTGCCTTTTGAAATTTTATAATATACTGTGACAGAAAATTAATGATGCTTGCAGTATTCAGTTTAGTTCATCACCCATATTTTAATGAAAATACACTATTATTAATGATACACATTCTACAGATAAATGCCAATTGCTGGTCATTTATGCACGTTCTGTATAATTGTGCAAAATAAAGACATATTCATTCTGTTTATTAGTTTAGTCTCCCAGAGTAAATTTGCATTCATTATATTTGTATGTATATAGAACTGCATAAATTTAAGGCATGACAAGTGGTGTTTGACTGACATTTTCTCAAGATTCTAATCTGGTCAAGAGATCATTTTCCTTTCATCTTACCTTAGACATGTGAGCATCTTAAACTAGACTGAACATGCTAGTATTTTAGGTGATAGCATTCATGTGCTCTGTCCTACGCTGGAAGTTCAATGCTTGCATAGTGTCCAGGGCGTAATGCTGCGTAACACATGCCAACTCTAAATGCATGAAGTCTCCAGCTCGGATATCTCAAATAAAAGTTTATTGCAGAATTCTAAATTAAAATAACTTTTCTCTATAGCAACAAAGTAAGTTCCTTATGGAACTTAACAGCAAATTTGAAATTTAAGTACCTCAAAGTTACTAACTTCTTTCTTTGTTTAGTCCTACTGTATTCAGTGGTTGTCTTTATACCAGTGGCTAGTGATTGGCTATAGGCTTTCTGTTTCCAAACCAAAGTCTCTAATTACAGGAAAAGTGTGGTGCATTCCTGAACTAATATTTCTGGAACCACAGACACCAAAATGATACACAGTGGGGCTTAGTGGTTTTACTGTAGAAGATAATTAAGAAAATTTAGAACTGCTATGGAATGATATAGGAATTTTGAAAAAAATATGGTATTTATAGTCAAAATGTCTATATTAATAATTAGTGTAAAATAAACTTTTATTATTTTTGTAAAATAATACCAATCAACTTCTGTTTGAGGTTGTGATTACAAGTAAAATATGTCCACTAGTTTCAAGAGACTTCCAAGTGAGAATAGAAGGTATTAGTTCTCATAAAATAATACAGTTCAGCTTTTTAAACCTTAAGAAATATCTAGCTTGAGTCCTCAATTACAACATTTTGTTTATAATTTTTTAGTTTACTTTCAACTGTCTGAATTCAAGGTGGGCTATAACAGAAAGACTTCAAGGAGAAGAAGAGTTGAAGAGATCAGCTAGAGAAATTTATTTCTGAATGAGTGAATACAATAGAATTTCAAATCTCCCCTTTTGGTTTATGCTAATACATTGATAAATAAGCGTATTAAAAAAAAGTCAGAGAATACTAATGGTGGTTCCTGTTCATTCACTTCAAAGGAAAACTGAGGAAACATGCAAAAATGAACAACCTCATTATATAAAGTTATCTGAACTATAAATCATTTGTCATATGAATTTCACCCTAATTTAACAGGAAGAATAGAAGCAAGCATTCGGAGTTGGAGAAGAGTAGCAAAGTGAAATCTTTGGCTACCAGGCCAGAGGTCCTGGGTTCAATCCCCAACATGATCAAAAAAAGTAGATTAAGTGAATGTTACAATCAATGTTCATAAATATTAGGCAAATATCTAATTTTTTGAAAGTTGCAAATGTTTTAATATTTTTGTTAATCAAAAATCTCAAACTGGTAGTTTCTTTTCAAACACATGTAATAAATGTATCCCTAAAATTATACCCTAAAAGTAACTACAATGAAGAGTTCAGTGTGAACCTTTTCAAACATTTCATGATATATAAATATATAATTTTATATTAATGACATTTTTCTGTAATATGCTGTTGAATGTGCTACCATTATACTCAGCCATATAAGGCATAAACGTGCTACGCAAATGCATACGAACCTACTTTATAGTTTGTTTCATTAAGTGGTTTACCATAATTCATTCAAGTATCATAATGTTTTATGGAACCGTAATATGATATGATATTATAAGCAGTCATGTAGCAAAGGTAAATAGTCATGCAGTACACATCCTACTTAGTGGAATTTACATTTTGACAGAGTTCCTGCAAAGACTCAGTGATGGGTAAAGGATTAATTTCAGTGATTAATTTCTATCATGTCATCCTAGAAGCATTTGTTTATAGAAATTGCCAGCATCAATTTACAGCACTGGACAACCTGTTTCAGAACAGTTTAAAAAAAATACTAAAAGACATATAGCAAATGGCAAAACTAATAACCAAAACCAGTTGTGTTGGAATAGCTCTTTGAGGTTTCCAGGCCAACAAGTCACAAAAAAGACCCTTCAAATATGTATGTTTTATTTGAGTAGATTGTTCTTTTATTAAGGCAATTTGAGTTGTTTTCTTTAACCACAATCCCCAGTTTTTATCTCTTCAAAGGACGCAAAAATTGTGCTTTTCTGTTTTTCACTTAACATTCTTAACAAGAAGCCTAATTGTTTAGAGTAATATGGAACGGCCATAGCAGGGATCACTAAAAGGATCAAATTGCAAATGCTTCCAAGAGTAATGACGGGTTTCTAGATTTTTAAATTTTAACTACACAGAAACATCACCCTGAGCATTAAAAGGTAAAATTTTCATATTTGACCTGTTTTTGTATTATATTGGAGATAGATGTTTTGGGCAAGAAATAAGGTGATCCTCTATGTAAATGAACAAATGCATTCCCCCAGACTACCAAGTAAACCAAGATTTTTATGTGGATTGACTCTTTACTCTAATTCAGTAATCCCATTGTTTTCAAAATAAAGCCTCACGTATATCTTTTGACAAAGCAGATTTTTCTGTTGAGTAAAAAGTCTTCATCATCTTCTGATTATCTGAACATCAGTCTATTCTGGGACCAGGAGCTCCATTCCCTTATTTACAAGATAAAACTTATGAAGAAATTATAATTTACTAGATCTATGCTGAATATAGAACAAGTCAGGCATAAATTCATTGTCTTAGTATAGTAGATACCAATATCTTCACATAGTGTGTGGGAAAGATTTATGAGCAAGGAATTAATGCAAATGAAATATCAGATAGAATGAGAATGCAGAGATAACTTTGGGTTCTAATAAAAAGGTGTATGAGAACTGCCTTTATTTCAGTTCTCAATAATATGGGATTTAACAATGTACAAGTTTTAAATAATTGAGATTTTCTAAGATGAGGAGAACCATTGAAGTCTATCGTTTGATATGCGAGGTTAGTTTTTTACTCTGTGAAGACATAACATGGCTTACTAACAGTAAAATAAAACTTATTTCATGAGCCCAGTACTGTAAACAAGATATTCAACCCACTTTTGGCATCACATTTAAAGCAGATGAATAACCAGACTTTTTTTTGTTCACCTGAGTGGATGTTTTGCTGTCTAGGTGCAGGCGCCATGCAACTCCTAGTAATTTGGCTATAAGAAAACTTACTGGTGCAAACGTATCATTCTGGATGTCTCCAGGGTCCACAATTCTGTCTATTCTAATGACCATACTCAGCAAGCACCAGCTTTTGAAGGAGACTCCACTAATTAGCTTAGTCGATACAGCATCTGGTAACTGGTTGGTGGGATAAACAGAAAGGACTCCTGAAGTGAAGGATGGAAAAGTGAATTCTCCAAGCCACAAAGACCAAAATGACATTATAAGCACAAAACCCACAGCCATGAGGAGTTCAATCATTTATATTTCCTGCTCTTTAACATCGCCTGGCACTAAATGCCGGGCCAACGTGCAGATAATTAGAATTGCACAATATTCAGTACTTCAGTTTGGCATCCGTTTCATAATGTAATAAAACATCATTCGTGAGTCTGCTTTTTCAGAAAAAAAGAAAAGAAAAACAAACAAGTGAGAACAATTTGATCTGTGCTGCTCCGACAGACACTGATGCAGGTGGTTTAAAAACAAAGCATTTAATCAGGCAGGGTTTTACTTAAACTACTTGATGATTCATCATCCAGCCTCTGCTCATTGTCAATTGTGCCTCTCTGAGCTATTATTTATAGAATATTTAAAGAGCCTGGACTGCATGTGCCTCTGTCTTGGGTTCTATTGTACCATAAATTATAGCTCCAATTTGTTTCAAATTCGGCATGGACTGTCAGGAAACCATGACTCATTCTCTATTCAGATGAATACCATATAGCAGCTATACTGAAAAGTATTATTGTCACTGTTAATTTATTGCCAATTCTGAAATTTTCCTAGACGGCAGTTTTGTCAGGTGCTAGCCTGATAAAATCACTATATTCCCACAACCCCTTGTATTTTCTTTTTTTCTATCAGAAAAAAAAAAAATAAATGGCTTGATGAATGCTGTATAGATTCTGGTCTGTTAAAATGGCCTTTGCTATACAAAGTTGTTCAGGATAACACAGCTCTTTGTCATTCATGAAAAGAGACCAATATTTGTGACGTTTCCTGAGTGCAGCCTAGGTGAATTGTTTTAACTACATTCTGTAACCTGAGGGGTTTTTATTGGCGTTCTTATTTTATTTTTGTTTTCTTAAGTTGACTATTAAAAACAAATCAAAATTGAATTAAAGAAAGAAAAAAGATAGCACTGAGATGACAAAAAAATGCTAATTTTTAACATATAATAATTATAGTTAAATAGATAGGTTACTTCACCGCGTTATTCCTAGAAGCAAAACATTCTGTTTTCTTCATCACTGTGCCTTTTGCCTTTAATGACACAGTAGGGACCCAATGAATACAGGCAGTGGGAACTGATACATGAACAAATGTATCTGAAGTTTTGTGGCTAGCTGATTGTGAAACTGGAGAAAGATTTTTTGCTTTTGTTTCCATTACACTAATTTCTCCTTTATTTATTCTGTATTTTATGAAAAAACATTTCATAACCAAATAAGAGAATAACAATAGTTATTATAGTGTGTACTTTTTTATTTCTAAAGTAGTTACCTAGAGCCAGGTGTGGTGGTGCACACCTGTAATCCCAGGACTTGGGAGGCTGAGGCAGGAGGATTGCCATGAGTTTGAGGCCACTGTGAACTATATAGTGAGTCCAAGGCCAGCCTGAACTACACAGTGAGACCTTAACTTATGTAGCAGACAAAGGTGTGTAATAGAATTCTTGAACTTCTTAGAAAATCAGAGAGGAACTTCCTTTAGCTGCTTCTTGGGGCCTTAGAGAAATAATGTATTAATCTACAATTAGATCATATCATCTTTCAGGATGTTTGGGTAAGGTGAAATCTGTAATTAGACATTTTAAATTGCATGTCACCTCCATTTACAGAGCTGACACTTTTTTTTTTCCCTTTGTGACACAGTTTTGTGTAAGGATTCATTCAATGCATCTGGAAGTCACCTTGACCTTTAAAATAATATTGCTGCAAATCACATCTTCCAAATTAACTCAAGCTATTTTCCATTATTTTTATCTTTATTTTATTTATTTATTTATTTATTTTTTGGTACCTGGGATCAAATCCATTATTTCTGTTCTCCAACTAAAATGATTGTGCATTTGACAAATAAGGTTTCTTCTTACTTTTTTGCTTACTGATTAACTTAATGCAGATTTTATATTTGAATGTAACAATTAGCTATCAAGATGATTAACAAGTAGTAAGCGACAGACTTAGAATAACCTTACATGGTACGGGAGGAATATGCATGGAAAGTCAGCCAAAGACAGAATTTAGATGTAAACATCTACTTAATACTGAAACTATGTAAGTTTAACCCATTTGCTATACTTATGGCAATTCCTTTGGAGAATTTTTTTCAATAATGGCATATTTGTTATTGCAAATAACTTTAAATATATTTTTCACCTGAAATTTTGTTAAACATTAGCACATGAGGGAAAAACAAAGTATGCAACTCATCTATATGTATGAAATAATGAATACTAAATATTTAAGTCCCACATGCTAAAATATACTTCAATTAGTGTAACATCGACTACGTTATATTTCTCTACTCTTTTATTCCGATGTTAATCAGGAATTTCAACTCTATTTTTGAGCTTGGGACCATCCTGAGGACTATGTGAAAAGGAAATGATGATGGAATCTTTATTTTAGTGTTAACAACCATTTTCAAGGGAGCTAATTAAAATCTTTATCTGAACCTTGAAGATAGGAAAACTTTGAATGCAGGTGCTTGGTTTATGTGCTTATTGAGATTTTCTTTTCAGTTTTCTAGCATCATATTTCTAGGGGTTTTTTCATCCTTTTTCATTAATGCTGCTTCATTTTGGTGTAGTGGTTCAACAGAATTTATAAGATAATTTGAAATACTTAAAAGAGGAGCACAATCTTTCAAGTGCCAAACACTGATATAGGAGTTTTGTGTAGTTTTGCCCGGCTGCTGTACAGCATACTGCATCAAGATGGTGTTGAACAGCAGGATCAGAATTCAGAAGGTGGGAAAGTTTTGCTTGCTTGACCTTCAAACACACCTTCTGGGTTTTGTCAGTAGATCCTGATTAATATCAAATCAGTTGTACCACTGAGAGAATTAAATGGTTAGTCATAAAGGTTTTAGCTGTATCAGTCTATTCAAGATGTTGTAACAAAATGCTACAGAATGAATAACTTAAAAACTACAGAAATGTATTGTTTATGGTTCTGAAGGCAGGGAAATCCAAGATAAGGCTCCAGGAGATTCCCTATGAAGTGAGGACTTCTTCCTCTTTGAAAACATCTTCTCTGTGTCTTCTTATTGAAGCATGCTTTGCTGAGTTTCTGTACAAAGGTGTTAATACCATTCATAAGGGTGAAAAGTCCATAATTTAATCTCCTTCCAAAGGCTCCACATTTTAATATCATCACACTGAGGGTGAGGTTTCAACATATGAATTTTAAGGAATGCAGACATTCAAGCCATACCAGTATAATTGATGGCCTAAGTGTTGTTATAATTTGTGGCCTTGTTGTTATTCAATTGCCCTCTTATAATTACCAAGGAGAAAGCAATCTTTTCTCATCCTTTATCTAGCAGTATTTTGGGACCATGCATTTTGTTTCTACCAAGATACTGTGTGTGAGGAAAGATAAAGACAGAGAAGGAAAGAAGTAGAGGGAAAATAGAGAGACAGAGACAGAGAGAGAACAGAGACAGAGAAAATGACAAACATTCAATATAGTGTCCGCACTGTGGTCATTTAGCAAAGTGTATTGTCTAGACCCCTGAAATTTCAAGGTCAAGCTCTTGGTTAAATATTAGTATTCTTCTTTGGATAAAAGTAAATGAGTTGGTCTGTAAGGAATAATGTGATATAAGAAATCTGGGACTATGGATAAGGGTAATTTCTGTAATAAGGAAAAATAGTATAAAATACAAGTGCTTTCCCCTGTATTGAGCAGAGATACTCCTTCTGAATGGAAATGTGGAGTAGTCATTTAGGAAGGAGTACCTTAGAAATAACTAAATGTCAACATCAATAGAGTAACTGCTATTGCAGGTATTTAATAAATATTTCATTAAAAAACATTCTAAAATCATCTGAGACACTTTAAAATAAAGCACACAATCAAAGAATCAAATTTTAGCACACATTGCTAAAATTTAAACATTATTTCTGTGGTAAGCAATTTATTTAATCTCCTTGGGCATCAGTTTCTGCATTTGTAAAGTTGGAAAAATAGTAGCATCTACCTCATTAAACTAACCTGAGGTTAAGTGAGCTAGTATCTCTCTTGTTTCTTTTGCAAGAAAACTTCACAAGACCATCATGCCTTTCAAGGATACCACCCAAATGCTTGAAAATGTTTTAGCAATATTTTAATATTAAAATGTACATCAAAAATGGAAAAAGTGTTCACTGTCACAATTAATGGCTAGCAAGGAAAACATTTATTCACTGGCTCTGTGTTTTAGTAGCAAATCATTCTGTGCCATTAATTGTGATTTGACCTCCTATATAGTTGTTATATTAACCCATAAAGAGCAATTACAGAACTCTAAAAAAATACAAATATTCATCCTGAAGTGTTTGCCTCTTATAACAGTTTCCTTTTGAATTTCATGGAGAAAGTAATAATTTCAAAAATGGAGACAGAAGCCAGGCATAGTAATGCACCCCTATAATCCCAGTACTTGGGAGGTTGAGGCAGGAGAATCACTGTGAGTTCAAGGTCAGCCTGGGCTACAAAAGTGAGTTCAAGGCCAGCCTAGACTACATAGTGAGACCCTGTCCAAAAAGAAGGAGGAGGAGGAGGAGGAGGAGGAGGAGGAGGAGAAGGAGAAGGAGGAAAGTAAGCAAGCAAGCAAGCAAGCAAGCAAGCAAGAAAGAAAGAAAGAAAGAAAGAAAGAAAGAAAGAAAGAAAGAAAGGAGAAAGAAAATGGAGACAATATTGCCTTACATCACAGTTAATAATATAAGTTGGGGAGGTTTTGTTGATTTATCTTTGTTAGTGACAGAAACCTTAAAAAAAAATCAATGTTATTCAGAATCATGAAGCAAAGTATAATCATATTTCAGTAATTTCATTTCAAAATACTTTTATTAGTCTAAGTAAATTTAAGAGTGTTTTGGTTTGTGTCTAGATGTCCCCTCAAAGCCTCGTGCAGCCATAGGTGGGGCTTTTCAGAGGTGGCTGGATCTAGAGTGTGATGCTGGGATCAAATGTGTTTCTGAACTCAAGGGTGTGTCATTGCTGAATTAGTCCACTGATTGGCTTAGCATAGTTCTGGCAGTGCATAATGGCAGGGAGAGAATGCCCTGAACAGAAGATAAGGACAGAATATTAGGAACGGAGGGGAGAAATGCTGTGGTGGCTACCTGTCACTTGCTGCTTGTCCTGCCTTCTGCTGCCACAAGCTGTTTCTCTTCTGTGATGCCCCTCTGTCAGGCCACCCTGCCTTTGAGCCACTCAACTTTTCAGCCAACTGAAACCTCTAGAAATTGTGAACTCTAATAAATATTTCCTCCTTTTACTTTGGGTATCTGGTATTTTTGTCTCAACAATGAGAGAAATGACTAAGACAGAAAGAAAATCTTATTTGTCATTGATTGTATAATTTTTAAAGTGAGTGCACTACTGCTTATATGAAATGCATTTATTTTTTAGTTTGTAATCTCTTATATAGCATCCTTTTACTAAAATTTTCAAAACTTTGCTTTTTGGTCTGAGAGACAACCACTTATAGACCTGCAGGAAATCTCTCGCTTCGTGCTACATCTTCATAACTGGCATAGTGGCTGCAACTATGTTCAGTAAATGGTAGTTGACTAAACCAATGGTAATGATGAAAATACGTCAGTCTGCTGTAATTTACTTCTACTTTGTTGTGATTGGTTAATTTGAAGTAGGAATAAAATTCACATTCAAACCTTGCAGTAGAGTCTCAGTGACAGGAAATCTAGGCACTGACTGAGAGATAGTAGAAACTGATACATATGTGCCTGCTTAGCCTTTCTAATTATTTATCAGAGGATACGTTTGTGTATCTTGATCATTGAGATTATCTGAGAAGTATTTTTTTATATTTTCCTTTTAAATAAAAATGTTTTCTAAATGTCTTATCAAAATTTCCTCTATTTTTTCATCCTCCCATTTGCTAAAGCATTTAATCAAGCATTATGCTTCATACATTATTTCAACTCATACAGAGATTCTTTGGGATTTATTTGATGAATTTTATTTTGCAACTTTTAAATGGGCTCAGAAACATTATGTAATTTGCATAGGGTCGCACGGTTGGCAGATAAACAATTTGATATTATTTCTTTATTATATTTTTATTAATACATATTTGTAATTCATGCCATTCACAACCATCAAGGGTAGTGGGTGCATATACAGAATATGGCTTGATACTTTCAAAAAGAAAGCATGTGCTTCTGCAGTTCTTTAGAAGTCAAAATTCTCTGAACTGACACAAGTATACTACATATTCGTGTTGAATATACAAGATCGTGTATATCCTTAACAAAATAAAAAAAGCATGGAATTCTTAATCTTGTAGGGTATTTTCAAGTAACACTCACCAAATGCATCTTAAAACCTTATAAAGTATAGAAAATCAGCAACATTAAATGAAATTGCTTGGTAAAGAAGTGATTTATTGTTTTAAAATCTACTTACTCAACTTGCATTTTTAATTGCATTCTAACATTCAGACAATTTTCATTTAACTTTAGAGATTAGATTTCCCTCAATTTTCTCTGATTCCTTAAATTATCAGATAGCTCCATTTAAGATCATTTCTTTCATAATTTTGTGCAAGCTGTAATTTTTAAAGAAAAGAAAAACCACTTTTTGAATCCACATTACACCTTTCCTTGTGAAGAAAGATAGTTTGAGATAAGGGTCTATCTCTCTTTTCCAAATGGCCTTTAACAGATGGATCATGCTTCAGAGGCATAGGTAGTTCCAAACAACAACGAAAACATTGCACAGTGAGCTGTCACTTAGAACCAAGGAATCAATAAACGCTTCAGAATTCTCTTTTTAATTTATTTTACAGATCCAAGCTAAGCAAAGGTTTGTCTATCATTTCCTTGTCATGCTTTTTTCTGCTCATGCAATGCATACCTAGACTCTACCAGCTGTACTTACATGTATACCAAAATCAGTTGAAAGAGTATGCATAAATGTTTATTGGAAAACTTTTATTACTTGCAGCTATAATTTTACATAAATGACAGTACACTGTGCCTAATTGCACTTTGTATCATTTGTACAAAAGTGAAAACATTCAAGATTCTCGTAATATCAATTGAGAATATTTTTAGAACCAACAGTCTATGGTATTTTTTGATATATGTGAAATTCCTTTAGGTGTATTTAAGGTATGTATTCTTATGATATGCAAGCTTTATCTTCATTTTGTCTTTGTCAGGGAATTATTTAGGCTGTCCATTTACTCTTCATTTTTCTTTTCTCTTTTTTTTTTTTTTTTTTTTTTTTTTTTTTTTTTTTTTTTTTTTTTTTTTTTTTTTTTTTTTTTTTTTTTTTTTTTTTTTTTTTTTTTTTTTTTTTTTTTTTTTTTTTTTTTTTTTTTTTTTTTTTTGGTACTTGAGATCGAACAAATGACCTTGCACTTGCCAGGCAAGCACTTGCACCACTGAGCTAAATCCCCAGCCCTGTCCATTTACTTTTATATAAACTGATACAAACCCGAGTCAGGCAATTTTTCTAAGTGTTTAGTCATCTACAAGAAAGATTTTCATATTTAACCCATGTGTTTATTAATCTATTAAGAATAACATACTTAACAGCAAATGTAATACTATTCTTAGTTGAATATTATGTGTGTGTGTGTGTGTGTGTGTGTGTGTGTGTGTGTGTGTCTGTGGTCATCATAGAATGCTACTGATGTCTACCTTATTTCAAACTAGTGAAACACAATTGCAATGACAGCTTTATCAGCCAGAGAGCCACTCAATGGAAAAGTGAGATAATGGCTGGAAACACTTGGAAATGCAAGTGGATTTGAATATGATGTCATGATCAGTGACCACGTGAAGGAAGTCTGAAGTTGTTCTGAAGGATTTGACCTACAGGATTCAAAAAACAAAGAAACATTACTGTTGATTTTGAAAAATGAGAAAAAGCCACAGTTAGACAGAAAACTGCCTTGTAGTACTTTGAATATTTCTTATGAATTCAAAATAATTTAACATGTATTTCTAAAAGTCTTACTTTTGCTTTTATAACCTAATGGTAGATATGCTAATAAAGAAATGTTTTAAAATAGCAGTTTTAATGCTCATATACTTTGCTGAAAGTTTTGCTTGTCATGAAAAAATACAAAAGGAGAAAGTAAAAAAGGAGGCCTCAACTGTGTTGTATTTTAAACTTGAGTCAATTCTTTTCAAATATCATTTCGCTATCCTCAGTCTTACTAGACAAGGGAACACTTTAAGTAATTGCATGAAATTCAGAATTTTTTGGTCATACTTTGTGGACTTCACTTTGTAGAGCACAATCTGGCAATACAAAGACTTGTAAAACCTTGTTTCTTGAGTAAATAAGCAAGATTACAATTTGGAGAATAGAGACACCTGACTCAGTCTTTCCTACTTAGTTTCCTTTATCCTAAAATGAGAAAGAGGAGAAGGAAGAAGAGAAAGATCTTTAACAACTAGTGAAAACATTTGACGAACCGGAGGAAAGGATCAGATGTACGGACATTCTGCCCCTCTCTGGGTCATCAGGATCAGCTGAAGATGACCACCAGGAGACCAGCAGAGAGCAGCACCATTAGTGTCATGTTAAAAGAGGATTCTGGTGTGCTCTTGAGCACAGAGGAAAGATTTTCTCACTTAGATCAATTGAGTTGACTATGGCTTTTGGGAGATGTGAACTCTGATGATTGACACTTCTAGAATATTTCAAATAAGAAAATATATAGCTAAAAATTATGAAGAAACCTGCTCTGCTTCCTCCTAGAAAACTAAATGTAATAGTGTATATCTGAACTACAAAAGTTCTATCAGTCAAGTAGTCTGTGTCCATAAACTGTCAGTAAGAAAAACATGGAGAGGCAAATAGCAACATAAAACTATTATAATTCTTTTTCATAGCCAAGTGCAGCTATGTCATCCACCAATTATTTAAAAACAATTTAAAAATATTTATGTTTTCATTTTATTTCTCTAAAGTAGTGTATTCTATATTGAGATGTTCATTCTATGGTATTTAGTAATTCTTTTGTTGTTGTTGTTTGAAGTTTGTTGCATCAAGCTTGAAGCAGTTCATACATATTAAATTGTAGTGATCCAAGATTTCTGTGAGGAGTTCCTCTTGTACTGAAGGGTGTTTTATTTGTTTATTTACTTCAAACTTTTGAACCGTACTGATATGCTCACTCTCCATGCAGAAATTTGGTTCACTTTTATAATTTAGAGAATTATCTCAGTGAAGTTGGGAATATAGTGGATCATACATACACAGGAATTACTATGTATGATTGTAACAAAGATTAAATTACTTAATGTAAGGTGCCTGAAGCCCTGGAATGGAATATTATTCCGTCTTAAAAGAGAAGAAAACCCTGCAACATGCAAGAACATGGATGACATTTGAGGACAATATGGAAAACAACCATCACTCAGTAGCATTTTTTGTGAGATATTATAATTAATGCTACAATCACTCCTTAGACTAGGCAGTTTTACTGTTCTCAGTACAACCTTATTCCATGTAGTCTATTAATAATCAATAGGCACTGAACATCACTACTAGAAAGTTATCTCAGAGTGTCTGATCTAACTGCTTCAACCAAGTGGATCAACTTTGTAAAGGGAATAGAAAACTTTTTTATGTGTGCATATGAATATATAATATAAATATTATATATGTGCATGTGTACTTTTGTGAGAGAGAGTGATAGGGTTTGCCCTATGCATGTACTCAGCCCCCATCTCTATGGAATATTTTTAAAGTAAGTTGTTATTAAAACTCTCACAGAAAGCTTATGGGAACAATGAATTTCACTAACCAGAATGAGAAAAAAATAATTGTGTGATTTAACTTCTCCATCATTGCATCCCTGAAATCTGCTTACCCTCTCAACCAAAATGATGTTTTGAAAACGCAACTCTAACCAAGCCCAAATCCTCCCTTGTCATTTAAAAATCTTTTATGGTTTTATTTTTATGTTTTTATGGTGAGAACACTTAACATAGTTCTATCCTCTTAACAGCTTTCTCTTTCCTTTTTGATTCTAGAATTGTACCCAGGCCTTGTACATTCTAAGCTTCTGCTCTTCCACTGATGTACACCCTAAGCTCCCCTTTACAGATTGCAGTGTATAATACATTATCTATAAGTATCATTATCTATAAGCACAATGTTGTACAACCAATCGCTAGAACCAACTCATTTTGCACAAACTGAAGTTTTATATCAATTGAGCAACTCATTTTCCCTTCCCCAGTCTCTGCTAACCACCATTCTATTTTTTATTCTATGAACTTGACTATTTTAGGTATGTCATATATGGAATTGTATAGTATTTGTTCTTTTGTGACTGACTTACCTCACTTAGCATATTGTCCTCAAGTATCACCCATGTTGTTGCATACTGCAGGACTTCCTTCTCTTTTAAGGCTGAACAACATTCCATGCTTACTCTACATTTTTAAGCTATTTGTACAGAATTGCAAAAAATATTTGGAAACCATATATAAAAAGTGGTTAATTTCTAAACTATATAAGGAACTCCTAGAGTCATTAGTAAAACAATTAATAGACTTTCAAAAGTGGCAAAATCTTGACAGGCATTTTTTCAAAGAAGATAAATAGTCAACAACTGTGTGAAAAAAATAGTCAGTATCACTAACAATCAGGGAAATGCAAGATCAAAGCACAATATTATATTTTATCACTCCAGTAGGAATGATTATTATCAAAGGACAAAAGATAAAAAATTAAGTGTGAGATGTGGAGCAACTACTACTAATGCTGGTAAGTCTTAGTATGCTGCTAAGGAAAATGATGCAATTTATGGACAATATAAATAAGAGACCCAAACCAATAATGTGAAATTAATCTTGTTTCTAAGCTCCATTCATGATTAAACCAATCATTTTCTTTTTACTTTTGCACATGGACATAATACATCTTAAATCGTTTTTCATTCCCTACTCTCCTGCCCACTCCATTTCATGGTCCCATTTCCTTTTCAAAGGATCTATCTCCCTGTTTACTATTTTCTGTCTTTTATTTATATTTTAGGTTTCTTATATAAAATGATACAATATTTGACTTTGTATGTCTCATTTATTTCACTTAATATTGTCTACAGCTGTATTCATTTTCCTACAAATGATTCAAGTTTATTTTTTTCTTTATGGCAGAGTAGTACTCCATTGTGTATAAATACCACATTTTCTTTTTTCATTTATCTGTTGATGGACATCTAGGGCACTTACAATGTTCAGCTATCATGAATTATGCTGCTATCACCAAGGGTATGCACACATCACTCCAATATATTTGTGTTTGGCCTGCTGGGTATATAAAATACAGTACAAGCTATTTAAGTCTAGATCAAATACATCTTCCATTTCAAATACATCTAGTATTGATGTTACTTAATATCTTTAAAAGGTTTGCATGGTAAGTAAAATAGTACTTCACCTATTCTTTATAATAGAAACATTTGAGAATTTTCACAGGTAAGAAATAACAAGGTTACTAGTGATCACCCGCATGTCTGTGATCACAGACAATAATCCCAGAGCTGATGCTTGAACCACAGTGGTTTCCCCTTAACTCTCATGCATGTAGTCATCAAAGACACCATGTTTCCTAGAACCTATTAGATCATCAACATACTTCTTTTTTTTAATAATACTGGAACTCAAATTCAGGTCCTACGCACACTAAGCAAGCACTCTGCCATGGTCTCCATTCCTAGTCCCAACCAACATTTTGAATAATCAGTAATAATGAAGCCTGTATTAATTCAGAATTCACAGGTTTTTTACTCTTATGTTCTTTTAGCAGACAACTTAGCGGAAAAATTACCAACATGTGCCAAGCACTGAACATTTGCATACCTGAATCATTCACGAGTTGTACTTCATCTCAGTTCATCCCTAGAACTCTAACACTGCTATTTTGTCACTTTTTTTAAAGATGAGAAACTCAAGAGTTCAACAATATTCTTAAGATTTTAGAGTGAGAACTTACTGAAGTCACAACTCATTTCCAAGTCTGTCTAATTCTAAGAATCCATGATCTCTCTTCTACTTCACCAACTTGATTTACTTTGCTCTATAAAAAGTGGTTTCCTCCTACTCTACATTTCCAGCTTTTACCAAGGTGTATGTCAAACGTCTGTCTTATCACTTGTATCAGCTAAGTTAGAATAAAAGCATACTGACAATGTATGCCATCTATGTTTTTTTACAGAGCCTTAACTTGAACTCAAAAGTATGATTCAAACACTCAAATATGTGAATGTATCTGCCATCGTGCCTTTTCATTATGACGCTGGAGAAAGTGCTAATTAATTCTGCCTTCCTCTCACATATAAGAAACACACACAAAACTTAATATTCATAAAAGATGAATATAAGTGAAATCACTGATCTACAACTTACATGTAAAGTCAGTGTATCACATTATATATATACATCACATTATATATTATGTATATCACATTTTATAAACACTTCCTAAGAAAATGAGAAAATAAGTATAATCTGCACCATTTCGTTGAAAGTTCATCTATGAGTTGCTGACACATAAAAATCTTTTTATTTAGCAAGTACTTCTAGTGTGCCCATATAGGTTAGATGGCATTTAAGCATGTGGTATTATGTGAGAAAATAAAACAAAAGTCTCTACCCTCATGCATTGCTTGGAAGACAAAAAATAAACAGTAAACAAGTCAACATGTTCTATAATCTCAGGTAGTGATAAGTACTATACACTTGATCTTAGCCAAAAGGCCGAGAAGCGATGTGATAAGTACTATAAAGGATATATATATATATATATATATATATATATATATATATATATATAGTGTATGGTGGCAATAGAAGACTTTCTTGGAAAAGTGACAGTTGAACAAAGACCAGAATAAGCAGAAAGAATGTCTTGAAATTTCCAGGAAAACATTAAGTGAGTTAAGGCAAAGAGCAAATACAAAAACCCTGGATAGGAGTGTAGCTTTTTTTTCGTAGGACAGGGAGAAGACAGAGAATGGCAGACAAGCCAGGAGAGGTTTTAATGGGTCCTGGCAAGGCTTTTGAGGAGACAGATGTTATTTTGGGACTAGAGGGAGGTGCTTCATTCATTATAGAAATGTGATTTAACTGTGATGGAAGAAGTGAGGGCAATGAGACTGGCAAAGTCAACCAGGTCCAGAAAAGAAGCATCCTTGTCAGCATCCCAGGTTCAGACTTTTATTACTAGAGCAAAGTTGAGCCATTGAAAGTTTTGAATGAGCAAACGATATGCTTCATCAGTTTTACATTTTTAGCTTTTGGTTTTCACTGGGTACATCATGAAAAATATCTCTGTAAAAGATCAAGATCATCTTTAAGGAGAAAATTTATAAGTGAAGTCCATAGATTTAGAATGCTCTTTCTACTAACTTTCTCTGTTAATAATAGGAGTGGTTACTTATTTAAGTATTTAAGTATTGTATTAGTTTGATACTTGCATCTAGGGTAAATTAGTGATAGATTATTCCAGAGTTTTCTTGCAGAATTAAGATATAAAGTGATAGACTTGAATCAGTTGTCACAATGTATTAATGGTGGAAATGAAGAAACAGGTATCTTCTAGAGACATGGAAGGAATTAATAGAGGTATAACTGATGACAGAAGAGAGAAGAAAGCAAAAGTGGACTCCATATATTATTCATGACTAAAGTAACAGTCATCTGTTTTGAGGGGTTTAGCACAGTGTAAACCTCAGTAAACATTACAGTGAATAAATGAATCAGTACATGACCAACTTTTCTTTCCAAAGACAGTAAGTGAGATTGGGTGAAAGGGATTTGTTCTAGGGATTTTGAGGTTGGAAAAAAAAAATCCAAAAGTCTTTGTCTAAATTAAAACCAGCCACAGCGTACTCTGCTCATTGTACATCCTGTTCTGACTCAACAGTAATATAAAGATGAGTTAATTTACCCAGGTGCACAGGCCATACAGCCATACAGTAGTAAAAATAATAGAGACGTGGCTTTGAACAGGGCTTAGAAACCCTGGAGGTCAGAGCTCCAGTCTCACCTCACCTTCTCTCCACCAGTGTGACCTTGAACAAGTTACAGAATCATTCTATACCCAAGCTTCCTAACTTAAATAGAAGGAATAATACTACCATTTTCCTCATAGGATAGTAAGGACCTGATAAATGATCTACAACTATTAGCTTTTAGCAATATACCAGAAATCTGAGATATGCAGATCAGAGACTTCACTAGATAACTGAATTATCCAAAATTCTCAACCAAGAGATAATTATTAATTCAGCCCTTTGGATAAGAAACTATTAAGTAGAATGCTTCAGACCAACATAGGTATATTCTAATATCACGGTTGTCTTTTAATTATCTTGATATTGCTCAAATCATACCTAAAAGATCACTTTCAACAAATAGGTAGTTTATCAAGTTTAGAATTAAAAGTTTTTGGTTATCATTATACTAACAATCTGTTTCAACAGAAGTTTTCATATTACACATTTTTGCTATGTCTAAGTTTTATCTTTGAGTTCTTCTGACATTTATAGTGTAATGTAAAAGTTTAGAACATACTAGATATTTTCTTCAAAATAAACGGTTATACCATGAAGTAAATTTCAAATTATTATAATTGCTTCCTTCATTTTTCCAATATGCCTTTTTTTCTAATTGATGTTATACAGTCCTTACATGAATTACAAAAATATTTGTTTTGGCCTAAATATAAACATTTCTAACTTGCTTTCTTAAAGTTTATTTACACTAAAAACTTGAAATTATTTATTGGATAATAATAATACACAGACATTCAACCAAAATCTACATGCTCTGCCCTTATTATTATAGTAAATTTTTCATAATTTTGTTGTATTTTTGTATAGGTTTATGTTTTAATTGCATTAATTTGCCCAATCTTCACAACAGTGATATTAGACAGTTGTTATTTATTCATGTGGGCTTTTTTTTAAATGAGGACATCAAGAATTTATACCTCAGAGACAACAGAGCCTGGATCTGAACTCCAGCTCAGTGACAAAAGAACCCAGTGACAATCAAGAACATTTTTTAATAAATAAATTAATTTTAAAAAGACTGACAGCTTTTAAAATGTCAACAGTGTTTTATTATAAATACCACTTACCAAAGTTTCATTCATTGCTTGGTTCTGCTTTTTCTGGTACTGTGGAATGAACATAGGGTGTGTATTGAGCCCCTTCTTAATTTTTTATTCTGAGACAGGGCCTCACTAAATTGCCCAGGCTTGTCTCATATTGTGTTCCTCCTGCCTCAGCCTCCCAAGTACCTAACATTATAGACATGCATCAACACACTTGGCTTATTCGTTGTTTCTTAAATTAAACTTATCAGAAAATAACCATGGTAATATATTTAATAAAATATATTATGCAAACAATGTTAATGTTTAAATTTATTAAAAAGCATGAACATTAAAGTTATGCTTTATTGAAAGACATCAACAAAGCATCTTTTGAACAAGAAAGTAAAGAAAAGCTAAGAACACGTGGCTGTGCTTTTGGTTCTGATATTTTGTTTTCAGCAGGCTCTCACTCTCTTGTCTAGACTTGTCGTGAACTGGGTTCAAGTAATCCTTATGTCCTTTGCCTCTGTCTCTCAAGGATCAGCTACAAATTATTGTTCTTTCCCCTTCCTCCTCTCCACTGCACTTGTCATAAAGTCTACTGCAGCTTGAGCAGTTGTCTGTGCAGAGTAAACTTTGATTTTATGTGTGATTTCACCCTAGAAATTATCACTAAAATGAAGCTGTGACTGACTCCTATAGTTAGTGGTATGGAATTAATGACTTTGACTTTGGTCTCCTAAAGTATGCATGTGTATGTGTGTGTGTGTGTGTGTGTGTGTATAAAAAGTCAGAGAGAGAGAGAGAGAGAGAGAGAGAGAGAGAGAGAGAGATCCCATGCTTGTGTGCTTTTCTCAAATTCATTACCTGCTCCTCTGACTGGAGTTTACCTAACTCCCCTCAGTAATCAACTGTTACTAGACTTTTGTTAGTTACCTAATAACAACACCCCACTCATCATATTCAAAAGGTCCTGTGCAGAAAATGTTTCTATCACATGATCGTTAGTTTCAACAAATCTCTAGACTACCTACTTTTCCCAACTAAATTTATCTTGTGAAGAAGTCTAAAGCTCTTTTGAATAATTTTAAAGTGTATTTGAAGATAAATTTACAAAGGAATAAAGAAACATATTCATTTGTCTTAACAAAGAAGTAGAGAAAATGCAGGCCATCAGTGGAACAAAAACAAGTTGTTAAAATTCACAGCATAATCTGTGTTAAGATTTTAGAAATAAAAAAATGAAAGTAGATTCATTGTTTCATGGGTTAAACCAAACAAGGGAACTTTTCAAACTCACTACTTCTGACCAGTTCACAAAGAACAATTACATAAAATTCCTTATGTCTTTCATCTCACATTGAAAAATTTGGTAAAAGTTTTTTTCAAATCTTTTTACTTGAAAAAAATCAAATCTAAGCTGATGACAAGTATCTGTAATCCTAGCAGTCTGGGAGGCTGAGGCATTAAGATCCCAAGAGTGAGCCCAGTGTATGAAATTTAACAAGAATTTGACTCAAAAATAAAAAACGAAAGAACTTGGAATGCAGCTGAGTGCAAAGGCCCTGGGTTCAACCTAGAGTATAGCAAAAAAGTAGATAAATAAATAAAATTAATAAAATCAAATCCAACTTTTAATAATAAAGTAAAACAACTTATTCTAAGTATTTTAGGCTATTTTACCTTTGTAACTCAAGGAAAGAGTAATATGTTCTGTTGATTTGATCTGGCCTATATAAAATAGCAGAGATAATATTTAATCTATAATGAAAAAAAGAGTACATTTCATTCTATTAAGAATCAAGAGATCTTGCTAATATTTCAGCTATGCTACAAAGAACCTGTGAGAATTTTGCCAAGTGATGTTATAGTTTGGATTTTTTTTTTGAAGAGAAGAATCACTGGGCCCTTTTAAGAATCTAGTGGTTTTATATAATATTCCAAGTGTCTCCTTATTTGTTGCTCTAGTCCTTAGAAAAGCAATAAAACCAAGAAATGATAATTCCTAAAGTATATTTTGCATTCTTTACTTCTTATAATTTGAAAATATTTAATGTTACATTATTTCTTTTACTGAAAAAATATTGTTGAGACTAAAAGCCCAGCACTGCTCTCCCCCCTCATTCTTGCTTTGCCCATCTTCTTATACAAATATCTTAAAGGACATATTGACAAAAAGAATATTTGAATATAATTATTCTTTAGGTATTCGTGTTGCAGACAATTTGCTGTCTTATTATCTGTAACTTGCTTATAGATAGGGTCAAAACCCTGAAAGAATGCATCATAGTCTAATCACTTATATTTTCTTTGAGAAGGTTCCCTGAATCCTTTAGACTACATTGATTATTATAAAGTTAATTTTCCATTATAAAGAATATTCAAGTTTGTCCTTAAAAAATTACACAGGAAAAAAGTGAACACATGTATGTCAATATTAGGGACATCCATAAGCAAATAATTTTGGCAGGTTTTCTCCGAAAACCCCATATCTTCAGCCCATTCCTTTAGATCATTTAAGTTGATTGGAATATTAGAGTAACATATCTGAAATTTATAGTATAGTTCATTAGGTGAAAATAATTGGTAAATTAAGAAACATCTCATTTTGTGAAACAATCTAGTTAATAGTCCTTTGATGGGGGTAGGGATGGAAGCAGCTATTTCCCTACTTTAGCAATACTTTGCATTATGTCTGGGATAGACAAGGCCTTTCAAAAACGATTTCTGACAGAATTAAAGAATGAATTTCTGTCAAAAAAATATCTTCAGTTTACAACATGTAGTTTCAGGGAACACATGGCAAAGTAGGTTCTGGAGGGAGCTGATAATACTCTTTTAAACCATGTGACTGTGCGAGCGGTTCTATTTCAGACTGTTTTTACTCGCTGTTCCCACCGCAGACTCTGATGGAAGTCAGCTGTGCTCTCGCAGGCTCACAGTCCCAGTGACAGATGCTTTTTAATCTTTGCTATTTGGCTTCCAGAATGGGTAGGTATTGCTTACTCATATATTTTCTCTAACATGAAGAATTTGATTCTGGTCACCATTTTCTCTGAGGAATCATCTACTTTTTAAGACCTGTAGCTACTGGAGAGAAGTCTTAAAGGTTTTCTGGTGGGAAAGTCATTTTTTACTTGGAATTATTGTTGAAAATACATCCACTTGTGAAGAGCCACAATGTGTGAACCATTTTTTTTTTGTTTGATGACCTCATGTCCAGTATTCTGAAGGACACACACAGAAGCACACATGAACACACACACACAAACACACACACCTACATGCTCACCTTCCCATGTCAGTGACATGTTCTTCTTCTTTCAGAGTGAAATATTAGAATTCTCCTTGAGGCTAGGAATAATCTTTTGTCAGTGTCTACCATATCCTAAATCTCCTCTGTGATTATCAATTTGTAATAATATTTTACTATCATATCCACTTCCCCAACTTATCAAAGGGAAAAACCTTTCTCATTTTTATCCCCCACATATGGCCAAAAGCAGTCCAAAGTAGACACTTACTATTCATTGAGTAAATCAGATTGTAAACAAGTAGTGAGAAGTGGTCTGAGCTGGAATAGATAGATGTCTCTTGCCTATTTCAGCCAGGCAAAGTGCAGCTCAGAAGCCACTCTGTGAATAAAACAAAGCATCAGTTCCTTTAATTTAAGGACTAAGGTTTTCCCAAACCCAGTGAACACTCAAATTTCCCTATGTGAATGTGCATGCCAGAATGACTCTGGCCCATTAGGTGACAAATAGGATGGCTTAATAACTGCAGACAAATTATCAAATTCTACTCAGATTATAATGAAAACTGCAGTAGAATTTACATTCTCTTATCTTGTAGTCAGAAAACTTGAATCATCAAATAACAGGGTGTTACCATGTTAGCTTCCTCCAGAGAACTGAAAATCCAGCTGCAGATTAAAGTTATGTGATTAATGTCAGAACCATTGGAATTTGAAAAGCTTCCATTCATTTTTTTAAAAATTGTTTTTCTTTAATTGATAAATGAGAAATTGTAAAATTTGTGATATGCAACTTAATATTCTGCATGGAAGGTCTTAATAGGTACTGCAAGTTTCAGTTGAATACAGTAGAGTTCTCTACAAGTGTTTTTACATTTGTAAAACAATTCTGATACTTTATTTAGTCAGTTTTGAGATTGTACATCCTGAAATCTTTAAAACCTCAAATATAAGACAATAGGCTGACATGTAGAGATATGAGGCAAAATTATTTTTAGAGTTATATCAAATAAACATAAATGCCGCAGGGAGTGTATTAAAGAAAATGGGAAGAATTAAAAAGATGTGGAAAACATGAGAGATGGAAAAGCAAGGAAGGAAGAGAACTACTAAAATATTTGATAGAGAACCTCGACAATTCAGATGCTTTGTACGTGCAGTATTTCAATATTCTTCCTAGATAAATAGCAATGTCTTTCCTTTTCATTAGTATTGCTGCTGGTGGTGGTGCTGTTGCTTACGAGATTCACAAATCAAAATAGACTTGGTTAGCTTTTCAATAATTCTGGAAGGGTGGGGGAGCACCGCCAGAGAAGAATCACACTTCAGTATCCTAACATGGAGTCTCGTTAGCAGAACAAAGTGTGAACTGCTTGGAGATAATTCCCTGCTGGGGGTGATTCCGCTGGGTGCCTTCTGTGGCAGCACATGCTGTTTCTTCTCTATAGACCAATGCCATTGAGTGGGTGATGTCAGAGAGAATATGGAAAAGTTGCTTTTTGAAATGTTTATTCTTCTAGATTTTTTTTAAATGTCAGCATGATTCATACCTATTGGTTCTTAGCCTGGAGCACCCAGTACAACTAGGAATTGAGGAGGCTAGAGCCGGATATGAATAATGAATGGGCTGCATAAGCAGAAGTCTGCACTAGTCAATAGTAAAGGCACGTGCAGAAGTGCAAACCAGCATTTCCGTGGATTCTTGCTATTATTCCTTCCCTCTTAAGGGGAAACAGGAACAGGAGAGCTAGTAAGAGCTTGAACACCACCTGGACTCAGATTGGAACACTATTCATTTACATTTTGGCTCATTTCCGGACAATGCCAGAGGAACTGTCTGATTAAAATATCTAGAAAAATCAGAAATTTTTTAGATAGTTTTGGTGATCAAGCCCTTTTTCCCACATCATGTGATAGGTGAGAGAGAAAAAAGCATTTGTGCAGAAGACCGAAGAACTGTATCTCTTTAACAGTTCTTTTTTAATTATTATTTTAAAGAAAAATCAGTGTTTGTCATGTACCCTGCAATCGTAACTAGTTTTAATGTGTTTGAACTGCTGGTTTAGTTTGGTGGGATACTAGCCATTTGTATAACATTTTGTTTTTTCCCATTTGCATTTTGTACTCCATCACATCCAAAGCTGTCATGGTTCATTATCTGCAGATGATCTTGAGCAGCCTTGCATTCGGAAAGAATATGCCGTGGCATCTGCCTCTGTGCTTCTGTGGCCTGCTGTACAGATGAGAGCTTAACAAGAGTATTGGGTGGGGGGCAGAAGGGGAAAATAGAAATTGTCTCAGACTGATGTTTCTTTGTGCCATGGTACATCTCTTCTTTTACACATGCCTAATTCAACAGCAAAGAGCATATATCACATTGTGAGTATTACATATGTTGGAGTACATAATTGAAGTTGTAAAGTGTCTGCTTGAATGTCTTAACTAATGAATTCCATCAAATTCAATTATCATTTTTAGACTCTTCATTAGCCAATGAAATTATTCTTTTGGTCTAAGTCATTTCTAACACACTTTTGCTAGGCATAAACACAAATCTATGAAGTAATTGGAGGTGATTAGATATTTCATTGATTTTTAGTTGGAATCCCATGTTTCTGAAGTTTTGAAATTCTCAAGAATTGCTTTCACATTACTCACATTGCATACAGGAGAAATAATGTTACAATGTGAAACTTTTAAGACTTTATTTTACTACTTAATGTCCTATTCCCTGTTGTTCCCACTCCCCCATTCTGAGGAAATTTGTTATTGTGACACCAATACTAAAAATACAGTATATAGAAATAAATTGACTATACATTCGAATAAACTCACCTACTAGTTAAGTAAATATGTTCCAGAGGGTCTTGTCACATCACAAACGCTTCACCTCTTGGGAATGAATTGTTTCCATACTAGAAGTTTCTCCTATCTCTCTTACAATAAAATAGCAATATAGGATTACAGTTGCTGTAGTTGAACTGTATTTTCCAAATTACTGCAATTTATTTTCTGCATCTCAGGTCATTTGAATAGTTGCCAAAAGGTGTTTATGGTTGATACATTGTGTCAGCTTGAGAAGTTTAGAAGTTTAACTGCAAAACTCCTCAGGCAGTCAGAATCTTTACTTAGTAAATATCCTCTTCCTATGCAAGAGGAGGGCACAAAGATTTTGTAAGTGATACACTGGCCCTGAAGGTGGGGTGGCCTATGTACAATATAAGGGAGGAAAAGAGGCTTGCTCTTGCCCCTTTTGCTCTGGCTGCTGCCTTGAAGTGTTGCCCCACTGCCATGCTGCTCTGCCTTGCAGCCAGCTGCTTAGGGACTGAAACCTCCAAACACTGGAAGCTAAATAAATCTTTCCTTCCTTAATTTGAAGTGTTGGGTATTTTGTCCCAGCAATGAGAAAAAAGTAACCAAGACAGAAGGGAACCTCTCCACCACCACTAAAATTTCAAATTTTTGTACATAAAGATACATCATTAATATATTTGAACTTGCACAATATTCCACTTATGACAGCATCTTGGTAATTCAGTGAATCCAAGAATAAAGTTTCAGGCCTAATCATTTATAATAAGGCTTCACAAAAATATAGATATATATATTTTCTTAAAATTATTTATGTGTAGGGAACATCTTTTAAGTTGTTTTTAAATATGCATTTATTTTCCTTACTTCCTTGAGGTTATATAAGTATGGAACTGCAGTATGCTAATTATTTTTCTTCAACAGTTAGTATATTTTTTTTATAATTGTCTTGTTTATTTTTGCTAAAGAGAGAGCTGTTATCTGTCTTCTTTGCTTCTTTATAGTCATCTGCCTGTTGTCTCTGACTGTTGGGCTCTTGTATTGTCTTTGAAAATGGGGATGCTTTATAATATGTCTGACTTTGTTTTTATCAGTTTGTGACTGGGAATGATCCTTCATGTTAATAATCCCACTTCGATTCAAACTTTTTAGCCACTTCTTACAAAAGTGATGCATCTCGCCTCGTTTGGTCATGGTATCAAGTATAATTCTCCTTAGTTGCCTTTGGAATTCTCCTCCCTTTCTGACCCTTGAGAGTTTTCAGTTTTTATTTGTAACCAAACTGCATATTTAGAAATATTCATAATATTATACCCTTTAAGATGTGAATGAGTTGCAATGAGTGCCTCATTTTGGTGCACTGGAATTGATGATAAGAAGCAAAATGTCAATGATTAATTTAGATCCAGTGATATCACACAATGGTGCAAGTAGGACAATGTCAGAAACGGGATATTAGGAGGACAGTAATATGCCTTCCATTCCTAAAATCATGTATTCAAATCCTATCTTCAAGGTGACAGTATTAGGATGTAAGGCCTTAGGAAGGTAATAAACTCACCAATAGCTCTGTTTGTGGATTAGTGCCTGTACAAAAAAGGTTCAAGTGAGATTCCTTGCTTCTTCTACCGTGGGAGGTATTGGTGAATACGCATCTTCTAAGAAACAGGTCCTCATCAGATGCTGAATCTGCCAGCACCTTTATCTTAAGACTTTCCTGCCTCTGGAACTGTGAGAAAAAAATTTTCTGTATATAAGCCATGCATTCTGTGACACTTTGTTATATTGGCCCGAACGGACCAAGGCAGATGACTTTCCAGAGTTTATAACAGTACCAACTCCCAGCAAGTTTTTATGTCTTCCAGCATATTCCCTTTATTGCCTCATATTCTTACTGAGTTTTCGAAAGTATTCTTCCAATCATTTTATATCTCTCTTGCTTCTTTCTGCTTCTGTGTTGCACCGTATCAAGTTTTCTTTCACATTTACCTGAACTTTAGTATTCTTCGGGGCATATGTTTGAGATATGTTTAGCTGCATACTGCTTCAAGAGGTACATTGCATAGCAAAATCACGATCTTCTTAAATTCCTAACAGCAGAAACAGAGTCAAATAAGAGAGAAATCAACTTTAAATAAACCAATTAACTGAAAAAGTTTGCTTTCATTAAGCTATAATAGAAAATACCTAATTTGTTTATAAAATATTTCATTTGACTGAAATAAATGTCAGCATAAGGAAATGAAAAAATTGTGAGTGGATCTACTGTAAGTAAATGTTGCTTTCTAATGTAATTTACTTTTTAACTGATTATTTTAGTGATAAACAACTTAAGAAATATTACTAAGAATTAATGTTCAGTAGCCGGGTGTGGTGATGCACACCTGTAATCCCAGCACTCAGGAGGCTGAGGCAGGCAGATTGTTGTGAGTTCGAGACCAGCCTGGGTTACAAAGTGAGTTCAAGGCCAGCATGAACTGCATAGTGAGACCCTGTCTTCAAAAATAGGGCCGGGGATTTAACTCAGTGATATCAGTGCCAGCCTGGCAGGTGTGAGGTTGTGAGTTCAATCCCTGATACAAAAAAAAAAAAAAGGAAAGAAAGAAAAATGGGGGATGAATGTCTAGTTTCTATAATATTTTTCTGTTCCTATTTTATCTCTCTTTAATGAATGTAAAGTCTTAAAAGTTGCTATGTATTTTTATTTGCATTTCCTGCTTTATTCCAGTATTCCAATTTAATAACTTTTTTCCTCTTGCCACAATGAATTCTTAGAAGTCTGTTTTTTCATATATTGAGTACATGCATACAATCATTACTAAATTTATAAGTGACTAGTCTAGTTTAATCCATACCACAGTTGCTTTGCCAGACTGGCAGTACAGAGCAGAAGATTTATTCTAATGTGTCAGAATAGGACACTTAGTTACTGTGAAATGTAATTAAGAAAAAGCTCAGGATTAGAAAAGATGCCTTTTAGGCCTGAGCTACAGGGCATTTGATTCTGTAATGGCCATACTGCAGCCACTCTGGCATCACTCATGATTAGCTCTGTGGATTAGATTTCTCGGGCAATTCAACTTACCTATTATGTAAATTTATGCATTTCCTTATCCTTTCCATTTAAAAGACCAAAAAATTTAAAAGAGCTAAAGTAAGTGGATTAGATTGATTTTAGTGTGTAGTTCAAGCTGTAAGAATGGGAGGCGGCCACTGACTGGAAAAAAAATGTGGAGAAAAGAATTAGAAATAATTTTATTAAAATTATCAGTTGATAAGTTTGGTGGATTTGATTATTCCTGAAATTGTTTCTTTCCATTAGAATGAAATCACCATGAGAAATAGGACCAGGACAAAAGAATTGGGAGAGTGACTGGTATCATAAGGCCTTAATATAACAATTGTTGTATCGACAAACATAAACTCAGGCTCCATTGTGGAAACTTTTGGACATATTTTCTGTCTAGAACCTTGTCTCAGTTGACTATGCCATGTAGAAAGCAAGAATTAATTTTCTGGTCCAAATATTCTCTATAATTTTCCTACTAGTACTAACCAATGCTTTAAGCTTTCTCCAGTGGCTGAGATACTCACAACATTCTGCCTTTTTAGGCTTTAGAAGACAGTTCTTTGACCCCTAATTCATTTAAGGCTACACTTTATTCAGAGTTTGGCATTTTCAGTTGGCAAACAATCTTTAATTTGTATGTACTAAAAATAAAACTGAGAAAATTCTCTAAAATTGGATAGTATAGAAATGTCCACTTATGAAAAAAATCTCTGAAGATTTATCCTAGGTGTACCGATAAAGTACCCTTTGAAAATAAGAAATCCATAGACATTATCTCAATGAAAATATAACAAAAAGAAAGGTTTAAATTTCTAAAGAAATGGTGTTTATCAGATTTATAAAAGACAGAGTTACATTTAGAAGGTTTGAAAAACCCGAATGTTTAATATAGCATTTAATTATAAGGCATAAATATAATAGTGATATATAGATTTAAGGACTTTTACTATTCTAAAGATCATTGATTATTTGGCAACATTGGGAAGCATTTAAATTAAAATATTTGTATTCTTGATATCCTTAATTAACACTAAATATTGAATTTTAATTTCAAAATATTTAAGATACATATTAAAGGGGCAGTAAAATAGCCTGAAATGTTCCGTGACTTCCCTGGAAATATAAATGTGTAGAAAAAGTTTCACACTGAAATTTAATTTGCTTTCAATGTTTTTAATTTTGACAGCAATTATATGCCAACAGTTTTAAAGTTTTTTTCTACCAACGATTCCCTTACTTTCTTAGAGTAGTGGCTCTTAAATTTTGGAGTGCATTAGAATCATCTGATATGCATATTTTAAATTTTGATTCTAGGGGCTGCTCCCCAAAATTCTTATGCAAGTCAGGCATAGAACCTAGAATATTTAGTTTTAAGAGTGACATCAAGCCACATTTTCAGATGTGTCTTAACATAGTATTTGTAGAATAGATGAAAAATAGCAACGAAGTAGAAGACAACAAAATATACCTATTTTAAGAACCTTAAGGCAAGAATCACATGCTAGAACATCAGGCATCTGCCTTTCATTATAAAATAGTTGAAGTATCATTGAACGTTGGTGCTATGGTAGTTATTTCCTAGAAAATTACTAATAATTCTGCTTATAAACATTTCCCAAGTCACTTTGTTTTAGTAATCCATGTAATATACACTGTCCTGGTCATTTCTTTCTTCCATTATCTAAGTTCTTACGTTACCTTTCATCTCAACAGCTACCCTCTCCAAAGGCTATACTTGTGGTTCTTGAACCACCATGAGATGTGCACTTTTGCATTTCAAAATGTACATCTGAGCATTTAGATGTGTATACCTATACTGTGAAAAATGTATAAGAAATTTAATGATTGGCCTTCTATACCATCCTTATGCCAAATACATGCAGTAAATATAGAATGGTTGAGCTAGTGTTCTTGAAAAAGTTTGACAGAATCATTAGAGGATATTTACACCAGACAGATTATGATCATAAACAATTTTGCTCTGAAAAGTGATTTATTGAATAAGACATTAGCAGAACTCTTGAATAATTTTCCATTTCTTAGTCCATTTAATTAGATCTACTAATTACTGAATGGTTTAGCAAAAGTTTATCACTAACTTGGACAAAATTTAAGAACTAGAGACAAACCAACTAATAAGACAAATTACTAAGGCTACTAAGACTATGTATGAATAGGCTATCTCTTCAATTAAACAGAGATTCACAAAACAAATGCAACTTTTCATATATTGGTAATGGAATCTTAGGCTCTGGACCAAATTTATTAACATACTTAAAATTCAAAGCCCCTTAGTAATAAAATGGCATACTACCATTACAATATTCCTAATCTATTCACTTCTTGAGACTAATACTTCTAGTAAGATACTCATAAGTTAAGTACAATAAATTTTGGAATTTAAAATGAAACATTGGAAGTTTATATTCGTAGAAGAAACACACTGCATGAAAATTAAAATTTCTTATCAAATATAATGAAAATTCAATAGCGTTTTTGTTTTATTGTAGCTGAAAAGTTAGAGATATGTTGCTGTTAAAAATAAGTATTATTGTCAGGTATTCAAATAGAAATATAGCAAAAATAATCCTCAGTATGATTACTTTTATTAGAGACACGACTTTCAACTTTTTCACAACTGAAAAAGATTTAAAAGAAAAGTGGATTGGGAAATGAAGCCCTAGTTGTTTACAAGAAAAGAATAAAGAAGTTTCAAGATGTTAAAATAAAAAGAAACACCAAATAATGATCAAAAGTAAATATACACCATTATAAGAAACATTACACAGTGAGAGAAAACTACTTAAATTATAGAAAAGAGCAATCAATCCTGGATGTAACGTTCTTCACAAGTGCATGTTGAAATCTGTCCTTTAAATTTTTTAAAAACAGTTATTTATCTTTTAAGAAAAATTTTAATACAATTCTAATTAACAGTGGAGAAATATATTTTGTAATATGTGTCAATTTTCATTTATAGACAAAAATTAAAACTGTACCGTACTTAGTATGATAAATCTGAAGATTTTTTAAAATATCACAATTTCTTAGGTGATAAATTATTTTGTGATTTTTGTTACTACACACTGAATGACTAAGGGAAATTTTTTAAAAATCTTATAAAAAATATACTCTTTCTAAAACTACTCCCCACCAGGATGGTAGCTGAGCAAAGATAATGATGAGATTAATCTTTTACACAGTCATTGTTCTGATGTTATCTAAGATAAATGACCACAATGTGATGACATCCAAAAAACTCTCTTCCACTAAAAGAATAAAGTCATTTTTCTCACCACTTTTTACAAAGTTCCTTTGTTTTAGTAGATACTTTCTAGATATAAGACATATTGGATTCTTCATGTTGTTTAACATCTCTTAATTCTAAAAATGTTGCAGAGTGTATTACCGGTTAGTGTCTCAGTGTAAATGTAAGGAAATTATGCTTTATAATGTAGTTTAATAATTTAGACTCTTGAAAAAGGCTTTATACATTTATCCATAATGATAAGTTTCAAATTTTCTTGGGATAAAGAATGTTTTCTTTATAAGATCTACTAAAATCAAGAAGGAAAATCTTTTTTTAAATGTATTCATCACATATACATATATTTGTATATGTTAGATACATAGTTTAGAAAATTTAATCTATTTTAACTACCAATACCTTTGTTAATTTTTTAACAAAAGTGCTTTGGAGGAAAAAAAATACAAGAAAACAAAAGGAAGAGAAAATTATACATAATTTTAAAAATTATTTACTATTTGCCCATTTTTTCATGTTGCCTAGAATGTAGACTTTCTTGGTATTCTCTGATTATATTTGTTTGGAAACATAGGATAATAATTTCTCATCAGTATCTTCTAAATAGGCAAGAATGTTTAAACAAAAATCTAACATTTCACGTTTTTCTATGAAAGAAATATTTTTGTAGATAGGCAATATGATTTATATGCATAAATATGACCTCATAAAAATAAATATTTGTGTTCATCACAAATTTGAATTTGTAATGCTATAAAACATTTACTTTGGTTTCATTTTGCATATATGTAATATTTCATTTAGTCTGAAGGTCTCCGATTACTTAAAATATATTACTCTTCAAAGAACTTCTTTTTCCCCAAAATTCTTTTTTTAGTCATCTTTTTATTAATGAGAGTAGTAATTTCTTCCAGTTACTGCAAGATTTGTAATGGCTTAGCTAACACATTGTGTTAATTGAAAATTATCATATTTTTGTGTAGATATTTAAAATGAAATGTTTATTAGTTAACAGTTATATATTAGCATAAATGTTATTTGGTTTCTGATCTCCTGTACTAGCGTGTCTTGTTTATATATAATGAAATTCATATGTTTTCTGATGGGAAAATTTAGTCTCTCACACTAATAAAGCCTTTCCATTTATGTCTTGAAACTACATTTTTTAGCTCATGAAATATAAATCATACATTTATTCAATGTGGATGTTGAAATTTAGTTCGTGAAACTGAATGCATATCTGTTTATATATATCTTTGTAATAGGATTCTGGACTGTAGTGAGTGATTTTCTATATGTGCGTGAGGGATTAGATGCATATCTTTCTTCTTTCCAAAAAATGCCATCAGCATTGTCTGTCTGAGAAAGTAGGTGAAAACTCCCTGAATATTTCTGACATTTCTTATTAAAAATAGTCACATTGTAAAATTGGGAAATGCTAAAACTTTATGAAGCATGACCATGAAATAATAAAACTATTTTGAAAGCACATGTATTGAAATTTATTTCCAAATGAGTATTGTTCTTCAGTGTAGTCACCTTGAATTTGAGAAATGCTGCCATTGTTCAAAGCATTTTGCTACCACACTTTTGAAATTGCCTTTAGAATGAGTTTATGTACCTGGAAGAATTCTTCAACACACACCAGGAAGGCATTGCATTACTGTAATAGTGAAGAGAAAAACTGAAAGACTCCTTTCAGTTTTAAATAGACTGTTATCAACTATATTTCTATTTAAATGGCACTTTTTTCTTAAAATAAAAAGATACACCATTACATTAGAAGGAGGGTTTTGAGGCAGATAGACTCATGAAGTCCTCTTTTGGATAAAGGAACTCATTGGCTACTTCTAGATCATTAGACATTTTTATGACATGAAAAGAAGGAAAGAGAAAGAGAGAGAGAGGAAGAGAGAGAGTTTGAGGCTGAACCACTGAATATAGGCCTATTTTTATGTTTTTTAGCTATACCTTTATCCCAGATGGGATACAACATCCTTACTAGAACCCATAGGACTCTGTGTGACCTATACCTGCTACATTTTTGGAGGGGATATAGAATTTTACTGGAGCTCATAGTATTCTGCATATGAATTTACCATTTGATATTCACTTTGCATCAGGGATTAATAAAATTGACTCAAAAAATAAAATTGATTCTAAAATGTAAGCCCATGCTCAGCCCACATGGGTTCACTGGTAAATGAACTAGTAATAACAGTCCTTTACAATACCTTCCAGAAGATAGAAGCATGAGAGAATACTTCTTAACTCATTATATAAGGCCAACTTCACGCTAGTGCTGAAACTAGACAAAGACATTACAAGAAAAGTAGCTACAGGTCAGTATCTCTAGTGAATATAGATGCAGAAATTCTCAATGAAGGCCAGCCCACATGGTGTCATGCCAGGTGGAAAGGTAATGAAACCTCAGAGCGATGTTCTGCCTCTATTACAAACTGTCTGTCAGTCAGCTATTTCATCTTCTGAGAACATTTTTATGATGTGAAGAGATCAGCCGTGTCACCTCTCCTCATTCAATCACTCACTTATTATTAATTCACTGGTTCAGTAAATATTTCTTGAACATGTGCAGTGCATCAGGCATGTTCTCTGGTGCTAAGGAATACAATGACAGACTAGGAAACAGACAAGATGCCCATATAAAGTGTAAAATGTCCCAATGATACGCATGTTCTCTGGTGCTAAGGAATACAATGACAGACTAGGAAACAGACAAGATGCCCATATAAAGTGTAAAATGTCCCAATGATACGCATGCCAAGAAGAAAATAGTAATTTAACTCTGTAATACTCATTTTTTTGCCACTAGAAGACGCATCCTCTTTTTCCAAAACAAACAAAAAAAATTGTAGAGTATATCTAAAAATACTATATAGTGTTTAATTTTTTAAAAAGTTATCACAATAAAAGACACATTGCTATTACCTCAAAATGCTCCTTTTCCCTTCCAACATACTCATCTCATCGCGCTTGCCACATTCTGAAGTAGCTCTGAAAGTCTTCTTTCGTGAGGATCTTTAGCTGCCCTGTCATGGTGCCTTGACAATTCAAGATGTTGATCTTGCATGGTCATTTTGACTTTGTGAAGGAGCCCAAACTTGCATGGTGCCAGATTCAGCAAATACGGGAATGAGAACATGGAACACAGAATACTTTCAAGTAGAGGACACTTGGCTCGGGGGCAGCAGTCGCAGTGGTTTTGATCATACTTCAAAAAGATATGAAAGAAGACTTCCACCACTGCTTCAGAAAGTGTCAAGAAAAATGAGTAAGTGTATTTGAGTCAGGCTGTATTTTTAAGGGTGATTACTGGCAATGTGTCTTTTACTGTAATAAATTTTTAAAATTTAAATATTCTCCATGTATTTCGATCACCCTGTGTATATGCATTATCAGGCCTTTGGTCTAGCCAGAAAGTAGTATCTGAATAAAGTTGTACTTGCAAAGTATTTGGTAAGTGATAAGCACTGAAGCAGATATAATTGTTCAAATAAATAAAATATAATCAAGACATTTAGGTGTCCTGTATCCTATTTGGACTGTAGATCATATGTGATGTAATATAAACACAAAGAGGGGCAAGTAACACCTAGGAAAAATAAAATCAAGAGCAAGAGAATTTGTAGATGTAGACGTATTAAAACCACAGTCTGTGCTGGAAAATAAATGAAATCAATAAGAAAGAGAAAAATTACTGTAGTCAATAAGAAACAGAGAAACTATATCAGGTTCAGGTGAGGACAGAGAGACTTGTTAAAGAATAGTAAATAGAGTAGCAGAAATAATAGAAGAGCTTATAAAATTCACAGAGGAGTGGAAGAAACTGAATTCCAGGAAATAAATTTGCAGGTTTGGGTAGAATCAGTACGTGGTTACTGGATATCTTCTGAATATGAACTTTTGCACAGGAATGTGCTAGATGGCCTGTGAATGCTCCGTTCACCTACACCCTCTGTGAGTGGGGCAAATAGGTGTTAACTGCACATTTGTTTGCTGAGAATCTTCAGTATATCAGGTATCATGCTAGAAGCAAATCAGAGAGGCATCTGTCCTCAAAAAGATCATAATCTGTGACTGAGAGATAGGTAAATAAGCAATGTGATAATGTATGTTTGTCACAACTCTTCTATTTCCGCAATTTTTCTGTATTTACAAATTATAATTCAAGCAATCTATTGACATTTAAATTCTATCTGGCTTACACTGTCCTACCTTACAGTTTACTTCGTTCTATTATAGAAAAGACAATGTGAATTGATAGCTGCATGTGTTTTTAAGTACAAATTCTTATCTGCATCTGCCATATCTCACTGTATTGTGAGAAGTCCAAAATTTAGATTCTTTCTTAAATTTAATTATCTGGTACTTTCCTACAACACTGTCTCCCATTGACGTTTCCAATTTCACGTATCTTTTATGTGTGTCTCTTTGATATTGATAACAATGGCTGTTGTCAGAGCTTATCTCTTTTTGACTCAGAAAATGTAATAAAAGAGGAAAATACAAAGTAACAGCCACATGCATTACTTATGCAAGTATCCTTGGTTTCTCTATCAAACTAATATTGGGGAAAATATGGTATGCATACTGTAGCTCAACTTCACTGCTGTCAAAGAGGAATGCCAATGGCAAGGGACGATACTTGTCTGACAAATCCATGAAGGAATAAAGTATGGAAATAAAACAAGATAAAAGGGCCTTTCAAGAATCTTTGTTCAACTTTTGAGGCACTATAATCTCTTGAATGTTGCCTTGTTTATTACTTTTTTTAAACTTTACAACAATAGAACTTTTATTCTAATGTAACATTTTGTGCATACAAATGAAATAAAAATTAGAACATTTTACTCTTACCTCTTGTTGATTTTGTTCCAGTTTCTATACATTAACGTACCTTAATTAATCATCAAAATTAAGGAGTATTTGAAGGAAAACAGCTCTTTTGAGAAGGATCACTTCTATTTTATGGAATCATCTTTGTATATAATTCAAATTTTTTATACTCTATATTCAATTCATTGTATTTTTTCTTTTTTCTTAGAAAATTTATAATAGAGTAACATGTCTCCTTTACCTAAAGTCAATGCCAAAAACATTAATTAGTACAAACATTTAAAAGTGGTGTTTGTGGGCTCTGAGATAGCTACATTTTCCCCCTAGATTTTACAAATTAAAATAAAATTTGCAACCAAAAGAAGAGAATAATTTGTAAATATTTTAAGTAAAACAACAAGAGGATTAAGTTAGTAACACTATTTAAAATCAGAGATTGGACCTAGTTATTCAATAAAATTCTACAGAAATAATTTTGATTTTTAGTTATAATTAGAAAAACTCAGTTATTTGAATGTTCAGGGTTGCCCTTCCTCTAAACCCTTTCTTATGTTAATAAGAATTTTTGGTCTCATAATTGTGGGTGCCATTTTTAAAATTAATAGTTGCATAACTAAAAATTTTATAAAATATGCTCAATTATGTTTATGTTTATGCTGAAATGATTTGACTGTGTATGGATTATTGTTTGAGAAAAAGTGATAGTTTCATAGTGAGGATTATTAGCCTGGAACTTTTATTTGGGAGCTTTAGAATGTACATTGTGGACCCATCACAAGGTGAAGTCTTAAGTGTTGTACCAAAGATATCATCCCATTCATAATCACTGCCCTTTTCCCAACTCAAGTCAGCCTAGTGGTCAGCAAGATCATTAATAGAGAAAGAAAAAGAATAGTTCCTTCTGTATTTGTTCACTGGAAGCCACAATAGCAAATACGATGTACCTGGCAGTCATGTGGAAGGTTGGAGTATTTAGTAAGATTTAGATGCATTTATGCCCTGAACTTCAATCCTAGCTTCACCAGATAGCTATGTGTGTCTGTGTAAGGTGCATATGATCCTGCACATATAATAATTTCAAAACATCATCTCTAAGGCAGCAATTGAAGGGAGGTCCAATTTTACCAAATATTCTCAACTTCTAGTTTATTAGTAGCCTAAGACTCTATTAAGACATAAAATAGTGTTTGTTAAACTGTAGATGGTGACTAAAATGTGAGTCAGTCTGTGGTTTCTGACTCCCATTTTGAGTAAAATAAAATAGAAAAAATTTTAAAATATATAATTCATATCAAACACAGAATGAACTTTGCCTTGTAAAACTTCTGTTTGAGTTACTTATTTGCACTGTGTACATTAATTGTATTGTTTAATGTATTTCCTAGCAAATTTTGCAACAAAGTCAAGTCATTGGTCTGAGAGACACTAGGTTTTTCAGTCCAATTTAAAAAGAAAACCCCCAAAATATGCCACATACAGAAAATAGGCCAGCACTCAGGAGCATAGGGAAGAAACAGAACAGTCATTATCTTCACTACTTATCTATGACTGCCTTGAGACGTCTTCTTAGCCGCCATGTTGTTTTGTTAAGAAAAAGAGACTGTGTGATCTGAATATGTGTATGGAAACTCATTCAAGCTCATTCAGGTGAATGTTTTGGGGAAAAAGTGAAAGAATTACTGCATTCTTATTTAGTTTATATAAAAACTACTGGGGCATCTTCCCTTGGAACTCATAGTGCTAGAATAACTTCAGAGAGAATTTTTCATTTGTTTCTTCCACACCCTTTCACACTTGTTCTCTGACATTTTTTGTGTGTGAGCAGCAAGATGACTACTTTATGCTAGTAAAATCCCTGTCCCTCAACACCCATCTCATTCATTCTGAAAGCTCTGCACCTAATGGTTTAAAAGCCTAAACTGTATTTCTCTATTTCCTAAAACAGAATACGAAACTGTCAAGCCTAAATTACCCAGTATGCTACTCTGGGAAAGAACACATAATGATGAGAAAAATATATTCCTTATCAGAACAAGCAGATGTGCTCAAATATTGACTGAGCTGCCTAATCACTTGGGTGTACTATATCTCATAAGGAAGGACAGTTATATTCAAACACTTGTATTTTTATTTTCTGGAAGTTTAGTGTTCACCCTCGGAATAAGTATTTTTTTATGCTTTTGATGAAATCAGGTTGATGCAAAATTGTTATCCTTGAATACTGAAACCTTTGATAGTAGTTCACGGTGTGTTTTAACACATTGCTTCGTGACATGAATGGCCTGTTAGAAATTAGCTCTTTACTTGGATCCTACTTTTGTTTTCGTAGGAGGAGTTAGACATTCATAACATTTATTTCTGGAAAGAAAAGCAGACACTTGGAGCTTATTTATGTGACTCAGACATCTTTGCAAGTGTCAGGTGTGTGGTAAAGGCAACACTAAACTCAACACAAACTCTCATGACACAACGACACTTTTTTGGATTCGTGCTGGTAGTGAACTGAAAACGGTTATGTTTACATCCTGTAAAGTGATGTAAGACTTGATAACTAATTATACATATTTTTAAAGACATTTCCTGAGTTTGGTACTGCCATCAAACTTCTTCCGATATTTCCTTATGCTTATTTTTTCCTGAGTAGATTCACCTGAAGAACAGCCCATGGAACCTAGTCTTTCCCAGGTTTGTTACCCAATCTTTAATACTGAAGATGAACTGTAAAGAATTTAGGCACTTATTTGAACTACAATAAATCTTTCCTCCTTAAAAAATAAAAGAATTTAGGCACGTAAAGTCTCTCTGTATCTTGAAGTACTAACCAAATTTTTAACATTTTACTTGTGCCAGCTATCATCAACAATACATTGGATGTTTACTTATTATTGCTCCTTTATCTTTGAAGAAAGACTAAAGAGCGGATGCCCATGAACTTTGCCCTGTTCCCTGAAAGGCTTCTCTGTTGGTATAACTAGTTTTTCCACATCCATTTTAGAAGTTGCATCATGCTTTCTTTTCTTTTTCTTTTTTTTTTTTCTTTTTTTTCTTTCTTAGCTTCTTGGTGATATTTTTGAAACTTGCTTCTGATCATCACTATTCAGTGCTGCAGAGGTTTTTGTTTTGTTTTGCTTTACTTTTTTCTTCAGGGAGTTCTTAATTTGTTTCTTCAATATCAATCCTCCCACCTGGTGACTGCCAAGCAGCAAGCAGCTCACCAGTACAGGCGAGTACAGGCCACAGTATATGCAAGCCAGTCTCCACTGGACATCAGAATCACGCAGGAGGTTTTTCAAATACTTGCACCTGAATTTCACACCCAAGATTTTGATTAAACTGGTCAGAATCAATGGGTCTGGGCATTAAAAGTTTTAACACTTCCCAGGAGGAGCCTAACACACAGTCAAGTTTGAGAACCTTTGACTGAAAGTTTAACAAGACTCCCTTGGCATAGCTGTAAGTCTTTAGCTTCATTGAAGCCAGGACCAAACTTTGGAAAGAATGAAAAGCTAATGTCTGCTTTCACTTTTAGTAACCCATATTAGTGATTTGATGGCTACCATTTACAAAGTTTTCTCCATCTGCCCTAAATTCTTCAGTATGGAGTTCAGATCTCAACAGGGGTAAGAAACAATATACAAAATCACTTTTAAGTCCCTCTTTGGTATCCCTTGTTAAGATTACTCTACTTACCTGGTGATTTGGGCAGCTTTCTCCTGAGAGCAATTAATATCTGTGTAAAGATGTAATCACTTGAAGCAGCTATGTAAGCAAGAGCAATCTCAAGAGCTTTCATTCCTAGCAGCAAAGGAATTGTATTACAGAAGCATTTTGCTAGCATATCTTAAAACATCAGTGTAATCAGTATTAGAATGAACCATTGTAAGACCAAATAACAGAAAGAGATTAATTTCTATTTAATATCTACAACTATTTGTTCTCCAAAGTAGATTAGGCTGGATATGACTAAGAGAGGATTTCACCTAGTATCCTTTGCAGTCTCCTTTAACCCTGCACAATTCCTACAGTTGCTGCCCAAGTTCACAGGAGGGGATCAAAGTAACAAGTAGCACAAAACATGTAAGCAATCCCCAGGTTAATTGCTATTTGAATAAACTGTAATGTTATTTGGAATCAGTTTTAATTTACATTGATAACATACATACTTTCATTTAGAAACAAGGAGTTTTCTTTCTCTATGTAACATTATTCACTTTGGAATTAAACTTGCCTGAATTTTCTGAACTGAATATATTATTGTCTATAACCTCAGTTTCACTAATAATCCATGGTTGTTACAGAAAGGTATAGAAATATAACTGTGGATATATTTTTACCTCTTTCTTCAAACCTGCATATCATTTACTCGAAAAGTACTGAAAGATTTTGTCAGCTTTTGCTCTTTTATGTTTCAATGCCTCAGGACATAAGTAAAGTATAAAACTAGGCACTAGTAGTATTCGTAATGAATATAATATTTTTGTTTCGTATCAAAATCCAACTGCTCTCAAGATAAACCCTTGATTCTCTCTGTAACCATGATTTTGGGTTAGGTAAATGTTAGGTGAAATGACTTGAACCTAAGAGAAATTTTGGATTCAGGGCTTTAAAGGGGAATCCTATAATGATAGCTTTTCCCTTCAACACATGCTGCAGCGTATTGGCACTAATGCAGAGGAAAGCATAAAATGAGAATTCTCCTAGATTTCTGCTCTATTTTGTTAAAACTTTGATAACTTCTCTTGGTGGTTATTTATGATGCTAATGGTATACAATATTCGTGAAAGACCTCAAAGTTCAGAAAAACCTGCTGATCAAGAGTTAAGTTTCTAATGGGCAGAGAAGTTGATTTTTTTTTTCATGTATTTATTGGCCATTTATACTTCTTTTTCTGAGAAGTGTCTATTCATTTCAGTTGCCAATTTTTTAATTGGGTCTTATATTTGCAGGGGTCTAATACCTTTTTGTTCTTTGTATATTCTACATATTGGCTATTCCAATAGCCAATATCTGGAAAATATTATTTTTCTAATTCTGTAGGTTGGTTGTTTCCTTTGCTGTGCAGAAGATTTTTAATTTGACATGATCACATTTGTTGTTTCTTGGTAATGCTTCATATGCAATTAGGATGTTTCACATCTCTGGTCATTAGAGTTACACAAATTAGAACAGCACTGAGGTTGCATCTTACTGCAGAAAGAAAGGTTATCATCAAGAAATCAAGTAATAAATGCTAGCTAGGCTGTGGAAAAAGGAATGCTTGTACACCATTGGTTGGAATGGAAACTAGTAAAATCAACGTGGAAATCAGTATGGAGATTCCTTGAAAAAGTAAAACTAGAAATCCCATTCAACCCAGGCATTCTTCTTCTTAGGCTTTTTTCTTAAAAAAATCAATTGCCTCATATTACAGTGACATATGAATACTCATGTTTATAGAAGTAAAATTCCTAATAGCTAAGTTTCAGAAGCATCGTACATGACCATCCACAGAAAAATGCATTTTAAAAATGTGGTATTGATACACAAAGAAGTAGTGTACTGCTCTGCCATAAATAAGGATAAGCTTTTATAAAAATGGATGTACCTCCAGACCATACTACTAACTGAAATAAATTAGACACGAAAGCTTAAATATTGAATGATTTCCTGTACATGAGAAAATTAAAATGTAAACAAATTAAAGAGTAAAATAAAAGATAGGTAATATCTTTTGCAAAAGGGAAGAGGATTAAGAGGTAGAGAGAGGAAAGAAGGGGAAAGGGATGAAAAAAGAATTAGGATTTTTTATGTCCAAGTACTCACTCCCCATGAGTAATATAATCATTATATACTGCAAAAACATATACCAATGAAAATAAAATAAAAGTAAAATTAGTTTCTAAATATTACACAGAGCACCTATGTGAAAGGAACACAAGATCAGCATTGGTCAAGATGCTTTGGAGACCATATTACCCCCTACGTCTTCTGTGCCTATCCAACTCCAGTTTGACCAAATACAGAAAATGAGGTGAGTGAATCAGAAAGATAAAGAACAATGATACACTCAGGGAAGTGACCTTAGAAATATGGTGCTTTAAAAGAAACTCAGAGAAACAGACTTAGAGTTTTCTACAAGATGAATATAGGCATGACACACTTTTAATAATCAACTCATAGAAATCAGTTGAACTGGCATAGACCTCGGTGATTTTATCAGAAAGGCACTAGGAAATCCACAAAATTGAAGGGAGCATTAAGCTTTGGTATTTCAGAGAGAGAGAGAGAGAGAGAGAGAGAGAGAGAGAGAGAGAGAGAGAGAGAGATCCAAATCAACTGCAGGGATCTTAGCAGCAGGAGTATATTCTCCAGATTTCTGAAAGTCTCCTAGAAGCCTAACTGCAGTTGGACTAAATTAACTCAAATAATATTCTGCCATTCCAAGCTTTGTGATCTCTGCTGATTTGTTTAACCTTCTGAACCCGATTTCCCTCTCTGTAGGACTGGGATAATGACATGAGCTTCCTTCTTCATGATATTGTTCTTAGTAAATCATAAAACATTTAGCATACTTTTCACATGATTAATACTCAAAAATATTTAGTGCAACAAATTATCTAAAAGAGACAAATGCAAAGTCCAGTGGAAATGTGTTACATTTCTTGAGGTTTAGTACTGGTGGAACTTTCCATTCTGTCGCACTCATACATCAAGAGCTGGGTAGAGTGAACAGGAATCACGAAGGGTTCGTTTCTTAACTAGCAATGGTGAAGTCTAGACCAGTAACATTCAAGGAGTGTGTGACAGAACATGACATGTTGCAGCTCCTTGTTGCATCAAGTAACCAATAAATAAATTATAAAGCACTCAAATAAGAACTTCAGATGTAGCAGGTATTTTTAGAAACTCATATGTGTTGCTTCTCTTCTGTATTACTTCTATATTAATGATTCTAGAGCATTAGCCATCTCTTGGTGAGATCCTGAGTGATTTTGGATCTTCATTTGTAACACCCTCTCTAAAAAGCCAGCAAGTGACTTGGAGGCCACCTGATAGTGTGATTTGTAACAGAAAGTTGATACTGTTTGTTTGTTGGTTTGTTTTGTGCTGAGGTTCAAATGGCAGGGCCCTGTGCATAATAAGCAATACCTCTACAACTGATCTCCCAACCCCAAAGGGAGATTCTTGTATCCATTAATAGTTTCGGTTTCTAAGGGTTATTTTTAAAGTACATCTTCAATACAGTTACAAATTTATATTTATTTGGGGCAGGGATCTGAAAGTAGGAAACTAATGGTGCTGATGAAAACTAAGATAACCATGGTGTAAACTGCTCTGTCAGCCCTTCTAATGGCAGGTTCAATTTTGATTCCTATCGTCTTTCCTTTCTAATCCCTCCAGCCTGGCAGAAATAGTCTATTTTGGATTAAATTCCTGTCTGTCAGAACCCATGTGATTAATAGCAGCTAGAATTAAATTAATCCTGCACTTAATATTTGAATTCATATATTACAGAGAGAATAGGAACATGTCATGCAAGGTCTGGCATGGCACTCTTGCCCACTGTGTTAGAGATTATTCTGGAATTAGTCACTGCCAGAAGTTAATGTAGTCAGTGTTGGTAAGCACAGGGGAAGCGATCATCAGCAGATTGTAGGACCTGGTTAATATTCCTACAAAGAATTTATTAGCTTCAACAAGATGTGATTTGAGAGAAAATGTTCTAATCACCACACATTTTAAGTAAGCACTTGCACTTAATAGTTGCCAGGGCTTTGATTATAGAACTGGGCATTTCAACCTGAGAGAGGCTGACTATTTAAAATGTATCAGTGAGGGTCACAGAAATAAGTAAAATGTTTGGAATGATCAACAAATGCTAGCATTACAGATATTAAATCTGATTAATTTAAATTGTATTGGGATGTGTTAGAATATATGACCGTATATTTTTAAAGTAATTCTAAACTAATTCTCCACTAGAAACACTAACCTGTGTTTCTGCTATTAGCAATGGAAAGTACAGTGTTGTTTTTTTCAGGTAAGCAGTAGGAAGATTAGAAATTACAAACTTCTTGGAAGCAAAATACACCTCTAGCTTCTTGGAAGCAAAGTACACCTCTAGTTTCTGAACATAATCCCTTTTTAGAACTCCACTAGCTGCTTCTGTATTTTGAATACTCAGAGCTCTCTGTCGTTAAAGGAAAGCCGTGTCTCTACAGTTCAAGCTATCAAGACTAAGACTGGACATTTTAATGCATACTGTGCTGCTTTCATTATATTCCAATTAGTATTTTGAAAATTTTGGCCATCATATTTTAATAAATCAAATATATATTGATTTATCCATTACATCAGCGATTGATCAAATGTCTATAAACTCAAATACTCCAAGAAATGCCTAGTCAAATTCCCGAAGATTCTTTACTTAAAAATATTAAGCAAAGACTACATCAGCATCATCTTAGTCATATTTTTGACAGAAAATTTATAAATATAGTAGATAACTGAACAATGTCCTTCTAAGGGTTCCAGGAGAATTTCAGTTTAACCTTGTCAGTAGCTAAAACTGCCATTAAATCATTAGTTCACCTATTTATCATGTTATGTTTTGTTTATTTGTTTTTTTTAAAAAAATCCCTAATTCTCTTCATGAAATCAGTGCTAAAATAACAGTAGAACATTCTGGGCCTTCGTAATTCGCAGATGACATAGAGGGTAATTGTAGATGCTGTGATTAATTGGATTTAACAGTCAATGTTTACATTTTCCCCTTCTTAGTCCAAGTTTTAACTCTAAACTATTTTATAAAGTGAAATACATTCCAAACATTGCATTTAAGGAGAAGTTGTTACAAGGGTTGAAAAGACTAAGAATGTTGCAGTGCTTTGCCTACCATCCATTCTGTTGGTTGGAAAGAGGGTGTGCTATTAATGACTATACAAAGGCTACACAGAGTCAGCACACCACCATTATCTGACTAATTGCTTTGTGGAGTGCTTTTAGAAAAATTGGAACTGAAAGGCCCTCTATACTACCAATTTATGGTCTATTCTTAGTGTCAATGATGCCTGAGAGAACAGCACATTGTAGAGTCTGCTTTTTGAATGAGAATATTTTTGTCCAAGTGATGCAGATTTTAAAGTACTCTCACACAGAAAGGTGCAGAGTTATCATCTGGTTTTCTCGATGTGAAGTTCGTCATCTGACTGTTGATTTCCACTTCAACGTTCTTCATCTAAATAAACCCTTTTCTTCTTCTTCTTTTTTGGCTCCTGCTTCAAATTTTAAAAGAAGGTAAACAGAGTACATGGATTAACTGAGAGGTTTTGCTTTTGGTAATTTCAAGGTCTTACAATTCTATTTTCAGCATGTTCTCTGCTTTAATCACCTGCATGGTAAAATAAGATTAAGGCAGAACGCTGCTTGTTGCAGGGTACATATAAGTGTTTACAGACTTCTAAAATCTTGGGAGAAATATATATTTTTTTTGTTTTTGCTAACCCCTTTCAAAATTAAATAATTTTACCATAATTTTAGTGTAATATTTTTATGGTTAAAAAATAATAAATGAAATTGCATGGGTAAAGTAAATTTAAGCGTTAATGGCGTTTTCTCCCCCAAAAAGTCTATAGCATCAATCATGGCATTTGCTTACTGTTAATTTATTATTTTCATTGGTGAAAAACTGTATGTATGTGTGTGTATGCTAGATAGATAACTATACTACTAATCTCTGTTAGTTCATCAAAAAGAACAGTTTGTACTGTCATTGATTGATAACTTTTGTGCCTAGGTTTTATAACCTAAACATCTACTTCTAGGATGACAATATGCAATATATTAACTAGTGTTAATTCCCTACTTTTCTTGAAATTCTGTATCATTTTTATCCTTTTTTTCTGTTTTGTTTTTGAAAACAAAATTTTAAAAAAACTTACTTGCTCTGAGCTGAAAATTCCTAGGTATGAGGAATAATAACGCACTTGTGGACAAAACATGATTTACCTGTTGGCTGGCTTTCTCTCCCATTGTCATGCTTTGTTTTGTTTTTGTTTTTGTTATTTTAATGGCGGATTGCTTGGAATAATGTTGTCTCATCATTTCACACTTCAAAAGTCTTTTTCTAATGTATGAAATTTTGTTTTTGAACCATAATTTTGGTATCTAGGTAGGGAACTGTACAGAAAATTTCATTATGCTGCATTTATTGAGATGCTCTGAACTCTTGGCCTGAAGCTTATTTCATTTATATTCCTTGTCTACTCTAACTGTGAATCTAGTTTAGCATCACTAAACACATTACATTTGCTTAATGACTGTGTATTCTTTGAATCTCAAATTCACTGAGTCATTCCTTTGGGATCCTTCTGCTGTTAAACTAGATAAGGAGGTAAGATAAGGCAAAATGAGAAAAAAGACAGAGAAAAAGCTTGACCCCTTCTTCAGTTTCTTTGGAAAATGATACCATTAAACCCACAGTCTTGGGCTTCAAACATGTATATCATATTAAGATTGGTATGTAGCTTCCTTTTAAAATGAATGCCAAGATCTTATATTTATGCAGTACCTTTCAGCCCCTAAGGAGTGTGTTACAAACTACACAGAGCACAGAAATCACTTTACCCACTACTGGAGTGAAACACAGCAGTTGTTTAACAGACCACAACAATATTGTGAAATCATTTAAGAAAGGAATTGAATGAGAGTACGGCATCCAAAAGAAACTACAGGGAAGATTTAAGAAAAGCTATCTGTAATCCCTCAACTTGGAATTTGTCCAGTAGATTCGGATCAAGCTCTCCATTCCATTTTTTCCTTAAAAATTATGGTGCCTTTGACTCAATGACAGGTGTCTTGAAAATACTAGTGTTTCAATCTCATGACATCTCTTGATTTAGCCCCTTGATAATTACTGGCCCAAAAATGACCCAAAAAGAAAAATTCTACTGAATGACTTTCTAGCCTTCACATTTTAAATTCACCTGAGTTTCCTTTTTATGTCTCTTTGCCAAATGCCACTAGGCCTAGACAATGCATATGTTACAATGTATATGTTATTTAAAATCCACTGTAGCAGAGTTGGAGTTTATAAAACAGATTTTCTAATCTCTTGTAAATGTGAAAAGACACATGCTTACGGCATCACTGAAAATTTAGAAAGATTTAGAGATTTATTAAAGTAAGTAAATAGTGTACTAGTAACATAGTGTGTCTTTGATGGGATATTGCTTCCTGGTTTCCAGTTACAGAAGGGTGTGCTTTATACTACATTGTAGATTTTTCCAAATTTCTGAGTGATAGAGACAATTCTACAGGTGAATTTACATTAAAAATATGTGTATATTTCCTGTCCCATCGTGAAGAAACATCACGCATTTCTATAATTGTTGTTGACCTGTTTGCACTTTACCTTTTGGTGACAGACTATTTTCTCAACTCGTGTTAGGCAGTCCCATTTTATTTTACACAATTCAGCTACTACAAAGAGGAACATAGTCTTTGAAGTCAGATTACAGCTATTTTTTTTTTCAACTGGCAGGTTTGAATCATGACTCCCTCAAAAGGATTAATTACTTTTGTTCTTATTTTAAAGAAACAATTGCTGGTATCTTAAAAATCATCAATTATGTAGAAAAACTGCCATGAGCAGAAGTCATAACAAAATAGTTAACCTTCATCTTTAGAGACTTGTGCTACCATGAAGAATTCTATTTTCTTTGATTCCAAATATCTAGTGACCCTGCTTTTTCTAATAAAATACTCTTAAAACAGGAAATATAATCACTTTCTATGTATATATTTATATATAGAGAGAGACATATAGATACATATGAATTGATAATGATAAAAGTATTCTGATATCTATTGAGTTTTGTTTGATTTATAGCTATTTGTGATGAAAATTAACAGTTGTTTAAAATTCTTTTTTTATTGTAATTTTTATTTTTATTAGTACTTGTTTATAATACATAATGATTACATTCCTCAAGTGGAACAATTAAACGTACATAATACCTTTTACATTCTTTTTCATTCTCTTTTTCTCTCTTCTAGTCCCCCTCCATCTCTTGGTCCTTCCCTTTTACAGAAGACCTAGCTCCTCATCTTCCATCATCTACTTTCTGTGTTTCTTTTTATATAGTTGCACATTGTAAAGCATGTTAAATTTTTATTGAAAGTAAATTAGGTCATAAATATAAAGATGATGATAATCATAATTTCTGTTAAAGTAATTATAGCATGTCATGTGGCTAATTCTAACTGGCTTCCCTTCTGTGCCTGGTAAATTCCATGATTTGTACAGAAAGCACTTAGAACATTGCTGGAAAATATTCAGTGTATATAGATTTTGTCATTATTATCATATTATTTCCTTAAGTTAGCATACGTAATTTTATTTGAATAAAATTCCAATAATATCTTATCTTTCAGCTATTTTCTGTTGTTGACTTGGAGCTAAAGATAATAGAGATTTGATGTTGCTATTGATTTGGGATAGTTCATTAGTAGAGTAGCAATTATTAATAAACACATGGTAAAAATAATTCAATTTGAATATATCTGGGAGAACATTCCAGACCAACATATTTTGAGTGTTTATTATGTCTCAGCTTTCTTTAAGTACCTTATCTCTTTTCATTTCACAACAGCATTATCTGGGGAATATTATTTTCATATTTAGATAAAGTAAATGGAGCCAAAAGAGGTTCAATAACTTGCCCTAAGCCATACAGTTTTAAGTGATGAATCAGTGCTGCTGACTCTTAAATCCTTTCTGCTAAACTATGACTCCAAACTAGTGAATAATATTTCATATAACTTCAAACTCTAAAAGCAGAATTTGCACAAACTTATGAAACTTCACTCTGTATAGCACTTCCACTAAACACCTGGACATAACCTGAAAACCCTGATAGATGGCATGTCGTAAAGAATTCCTTTTGGAGTAGGCACAAACAAACTTTCTGATAGTCCTTTGAGTCCTACCAGTTAAAAAGCCTCCTCAGTGCTGACTATCACTGTTTTAGCTACTCATGAAGAAGTCAGCAGAATACCTTCTTTCTACAGTCACAACTGATATCATGTGCTAGAGGTCAGCAGTAGACTTTTGGAAAGGAATATGTGTGAACTCACAATTATAGCCAAACCTACTTAATAACAGTCTTAACATGACAATATTCTATTCATGTCCTGAAACTAATTAATCAAATATTTATGAGTAGAAAGAACTCCTCCATAAAGAACATGGACTTTAGCATCACACACACTTGTATGGCAATTCCAGTTTTCCCTTTAGGTCTGAGTCAAGTATAAATCATTTCAACTCACTAAACTGTAGCATATTAATAAAAAAATTTAGCTAATAATAAGGTCTATCTCCAGGCTGTTGTTCATTAACCATGTATTAAGTTGGATAGTACATGTAAATCACTTAATAGAATATCTGATCAATAGCAAATACTTCAAAAATTATCATTATTATTTTTGTTCATAGGGTATCATTGTAATCAATATATATCCAATTCTATACAAGAACCTTAAGAGTAAATAGACATGGGGCCTCCCTGGCCAAGAAAGATATGACTAAATAGACAGGCAGTTTAAAAAGCATTGGCCATGCAGTTTACTAGCTATTATGCCAGTCTTGAGGATTAATATCAACAAAATTGCAGATGCTCAAAGCTATTTAAATTTCAGAAATGATCACACTAAGGGTATATACTTCATGGCGGCCTCAGCCCAAACCCATATTGTCCAGTTCCTTACCACCATGGGAGCGTCTTAGCAATACAACTGTTTAGACAGATACTGGGTTTGCCTATGTTTCTATTCTATATTAGTTTGCACTGAAAGGCTGTGATGTGCCTGTTAAGGTGGTAAGAGACCATAAATTTAGCTTCTCATAACAAGATGTACTGTGGGTAAAACCCTACATAGATTTCTTATTAAGAGTCCTCTTCGGAGGCCTCTGGACCAAAATCTTAAAATGCAAGTACCAACTTACTCACCTGGAAAAGACATAATGGCATTCATCTCTTTCACGATTGTCTATCTCAAGCAGGTCAACTGTGACCATGTAAGAAGACTGCTTTTGTAAGGCATGAGGATTAAATCATTACATTCAGTGTCGTCAAGAGAATACCTGGATAGGACTAAACAGTGCAATAATCTGCCAACCATTGGCATAAGTGGCACTGCAGCTGCAAGGCTAAAGGGTGGAGGCCATGTCAGAAGTGGTTTCCATAAGCTGCAGAGGGAGTACGTAGTTAGCAAAACAAGGAAGGCAGACGTCGTAACATTCACGAATGACTTGCAGGCAACAGATGCTCTGTCAGTCACATTACTAAGAATGGTGACATTGCAAACCTGTATGTTTGGCTTTTCTTGGCTGGTGGCATTTAGTAGGGATGAGTATTTGGTGCCATCTTCTGAGAGTCCCTGGAATAACATCTGCTGCTTCTATTTTTGGAGTATGTGTGTGTTGTTTTATTGTTGTTGTTTCTCAGTTATCTGAAATGTATTATGTAAAATATCAGATACTCACAAAAAATCTTCAGAGCTTTGCTTAGTAGGTTTTGTGCAGGGAAGGATAACATTGGGTCCTGGGTCACAGTACTCACTTTTGCCATGAGAAGCCACGTCAAAATTTATAGTAGAGCATCATTGCTATGATCCTGATTAATTTCTTTGAAGCACAGTGTCGTTATGAGTGGTAAAAATGTTTTGTGTTGTTTTTTACTTGAGGTAATATATGGTTACAAATATTTTGATGCTTTGTATATTTTTAAAGCTACCAAGAGAATTCTTTAAAAAAACAATAAGAAGTAAATTTGCATCCACACAAACATACTCTCAAGCTGCTGTATTCATTAACATTTCAGTTTGTGGAGGTTTTTAATGTTTTCAATCTGAAATTATCTACAGTTACCTTATTCACCATTTTTGAGCAAAAGGGCTACTGCTGTTGACAGGTGTGGCAGCTCACCAGAGGGAACTGGGCAGCAGGATGAAAACCTCCCCTTAAGATAGCTGAGGGGAAATTATGTGACTAAATATAGCAACAATTTAAATCCGACTGCTATTCAAAGGAAGATCTCAAGTCCCTCCTCTCCTGTAATATTTCCTGAATTAATTACTCCAGGCCTGTATTGACTTCCCTGTCTCCTGGACTTCATGGTTTATTATTTATTCAGGTAACTTTGAAATATAACTAGGATCTATTTTGTCAGCTCGTGTATACATTAGCCATTTAATTCACAGAAACTTTTTTCCTAGTATTTATTGTTGTTGCCATTGTCATTGACAGTGTCATTTCTATTATTAGATTATTGCCTACATCAGTCTTCAAAACCTTTACCACAAGGTAGCAGTAATAATACTGCAAGAACTTGACCTTTAACACCTTTATGCACAAATATGTAGAACTATTTTAAAGGATCATCTGAATTCAGAAGGTAGTAGGTTAATTGGGAAGTGAAAAAAATGAGAAAAGCTATATAATACTTAAAATTTTTCTCAATTTTTATCTCCTAGAAGATGTCAAAGAAAGACTTTGAAATTAGGTGATAAATAAAAGATATTGGGGCTCAATTCTTACAAAAGAGATAATGAAAGAATTTTAGTGAAAAAGATCATTTAAAAAAAACAGTAAAGAACCAGGGATATGTCAGTGTTTTTTTTTGTTCGTCTCTTTGTTTATTTGTTCCCCCACCCCACTCCCAGTACCAGTGATAGAACTCACAACCTCATGCTTGCCAGGCAGGCACTGTGCCGCTAACTGTAGCCTCAGCCCGGTATAAGTCAGTGGTACAGTGCTTTCCTAGCATGAGCAAGGCCCTGGGTTTTATCTACAGCACCACAAAAAATAAACAAATGAACAGAAAAGAATTTGAGGAATAGATGGCTTGGGAGGTAGGGAGTGTGTGGATGGAAGGGTATTGGTCCCCTCGTTCATTTGATATCTAAGTAACAAATGCTTATTAGGTGTCAAGCACTGGTTTTTAAGAGGCACTGGTTTTTAGGATGCACTTGAGGATACAGTAATAAATATGTAAACTAGGATTCCTGCTCCCAATTACTGAATACTTAATGAAGTAAAAAAGAATAAACCCACTTGCATATAAATTACAATTACTATGGTGAGAGGGAAAAAAACCTATAAAGACATATACGAAGGAAGTAATGAGTTGAGAGTATAAGGTCCATTTATATAGAGGATTGTCTGAAAAGAGTTCTCTGATGTGGGAACTTCTGAGTTGATAACTATCCTGAAATAACTGGAAGAAGACAATTGAGGTTTCCATGTATGCAAAGGTTCAGAGGCAGAAAGAACATTAATTTGTTCTAGGGGGCAGAAGGGATACTATGGTCAGAGTGTAGCAAAAGTATTACATAAATCACCAGGAATACAATATATAAGACACAATAAGCCACTGCATGTGGTTTGGTTTACTTCTAAGGACCAGAAATACACTTAAATGTTATATTCAGAGAACTACTATGTTCCAAATTTATGCTTAAGATGTGTACTCCGGCAATTTGATTAAATATTGATTATGAGGACAAAAGATCAGAGTTAATAGAGTGGGGCATTTAACAAGAGAATAATGAAGGCCATTGGAATCATATAGTGGCTATAAGAACAGTGGGCAGTGGGAAGATTTGGACCATTTTGTGGAGCTAGAATCCTTTTTGATAATGCAAAGAGACTGAAGGAAAAAAAGGAATCACAGATGAATCTCAGGATGCTGGTCTAGACAGCAGGTTGGATGCATATGGTGCTCCAGACATCCCCAATGTCCTCCCCTAGTATTCTCTCCAGGTTTTTGCTAACCTCATTTTCCCAAGTAATGTCTGTAGATCAGTGCCCCATGTCTCATGTGCCCATGGTGTTTGCCATAGGTGGGAGTAATGTATTCTCTTTACAACCTGAAAAAAACTATTATTTAGAAACAATTTTCTTTCATAGGAAAAACACTGCAGTGGAATTTTTAGAAATTTCAGTTTCACTCTCAACATGTTTATGCTTCCAAGATTACTTGAACAGTACTCCATTCAGAGATTTGCATCAAATTTAAAGTACAAGTTGCTTACTTCCATTAAATGTTTAACTTGCATGATGATACCTATTTTTATTATGTGACATATCCATTGTGGCTGTTGTGAAATAGAATGTGGTATTTTAAAAGCTTTGTAAGTTACTAGTCTGTCCCATGAGAAAACAAATCTCTATATGAATGTTGTGCATATTGTATATAACTGTATTAGTACTTTAAATCTGAGTGGCATTATCTTTACCATTTAGATTCAGACTCCTCCAGTTTTCTCTTGTTGGTTTTCTTCTGGATTTACAATTATTTGTGCAAGGTCATATACTCTGTGGATATCTGAAGCAGTAGGCAACCCTAATTTCACTTTACTGAAATCCAGAATAATCTGGAAATTGTCTGCACCCTTCATTAAGGATGAGTTTTAGGAAAAAGCACCAAAGCAAATCATAGCCATTAATATTAATCACATGTATTAAGTTTTCATTTATTTTCTGGCACTGTGATAAACACTTGTATGTTTTATTTCACTTAATTGAAATAAATACTCTCTGAAGTAGCATAATTATCTCATTTTGCTGATAAAATTTGAAACTTAAAAAGGTTAAAGACTAAGATCATCAAGCTATCATTCAGAACAACAAAAAAATTTTTTTCAGAAATCCATAACTTAATTCCTTATCTGCAAGTTATTTTGCTCTTTGATGTAATATGGTCAATCTGCTTGATACCTTATATTATTATTTGTTTATATTTTCAGCATTTTGAAAAATCATGTGTTTTAAGCAAGGCATGGTGGCATGTGTCTGTATTCTCAACACTGGGGAGGCTGAGGCAGAAGGATTACTGTGAGTTCGAGGCCACCCTGTGCTACATAGTGAGTTCAAGGCCAGTCTGAATTATATAGTGAGACCCTATCTCAAAAAGCAAACAAAAAAGTCTGTGTATTTTAACCTTCACCTTCTCTTTGTTTTCCCATCAATATCAATTCTGTTTGTTTCATGATCTTCTTCCTACTCCTGTCTTGTATCATTTTTTTCTCTGTAGTCCAGAACTAGTGTTTGACTGTGTGGGTACTACGGTCTGAACACTGGAAAGATGTTCTCTGCTTCATGATAATTTTCCTTCATGACTGTCAGTATGCTCTATAGTACTGAGCTCTGGCAGTGCTTCCAAGATTTTTTACTTTTTCAATGTCTATGAATGTAATATTGTTGAATAGAATCTGAATTCTGTACCATCAGTTTTACAGATTTCTTTTTATTGTTAAATGGATATTTTTGGCATTCTTACTACTACAGGTTAATGTTTCTTTATCCTGTTCTTTCAATATTTTCCTAGTGTGATAGAGAAAAAGGTTAAAAAAATCAATAGAATTAGAATTGAAAAGAGACCATGACAAGATGAAAATTAGACAGAATCAAATTGTTTTTTTTTTTCAATCTAAGCTCCAGATTAGACTGCGCGTCACTTTCTTCTCTCAGAAAATAAGATAGGGACTATGTCATAATCCGGGCCCTTTCCCTCGGTTGCTTGCTTTCTATGGATGAAATCCTCCATTCATTTTGAACAAATTCTCCTTGGAATGATGCTTCCTTTTGTGTCAATCACATGGACTAAGTTATGTTAAAATATTTCCTACTGTCTTGTTTCACAAAGGTTTTGCCTCTCCTCTTGACCGGCGTGAGGGGAGAGGGCTGCATATTTCAACCTCCCATTTATCACAGCCCACTGTATTCACGGTGTCTGAATTCCTCAATTCAACCAACTCTAAGCAAAAATATTTGAGAAATAACTGTGTCTGTACTGAAAGCATACAGACTTCTTTCCTGTGGTTCTCTAAATAATACAAAAAAACTATGACATTTACATTCTCTTAGGTATTATAAGTGATCTAGAGATAATTTAAGTATATGAGAGGATGTGTATAAAATATATGCAAGCAATATACCATTTTGGTAGCACATATTTGTAGTACATGCTGCCATTTTGGGGAGTAGCTACATGTGCAGAATACAAATTGGCTCATTTTTTAATCCCCTCCCCTTCCTGGTCTCTCCCTCCTCCATTAATTCCCTTTTTCCCATTTTTGATTTCCTTGATATTGTCGATCTTACCTCATTTTTATGGCATATGTTTGCATTCACTGAGATCATTAAGTTCATGAACGTGGCATATCTTTATTGCACTCATTTCCCCTTCTCCTCCTCTTACCCCTTGCCCTTGGTGTCTTGGACCACATCCCATTTGCGTGAGATTCATCCCCTTGTCTCTTTCTATCCAGCCTTTATTATTCTCCTTGTACTTTGCCCTGCTCAATGAGAAATACCATACAGTATTTGGCTTACACTGTATCTAAAGGACTTGGGCATCCTTGGATTTTGGTGTCCATGAGGAGGCCTGCAAAAAATCCCCTTGGATGTAAAAGGACAACTGTGCTATATTTATAAATTAATCCTAGATTCTTGATTAACAACTTCAAAGCACCGTATATCACCTCAAAACACCAGATCTCCTTGACTGTTTTATTCTTTCCCAATCTCCCTTTAGTACTGTACAGGAGATTCAGAGGGTCTTATTCTGCCGGCAGTGTTTGAACCATCTTTGTGGATGCTCAAAATTTCTTGAAGTCCACCTTAGTCATTTTACCTTCATATCTGTTTTCTTTCACTCTTCATTATGCATCTATCTTTGAAGATGGTATCTTCTAAAGTGAGATCCTCCAAATGTATCTTTGACTTAATGCTAGCCTCATTCCTGAACAACTTTACTCCCAAAAAGTCTCCTTCATTTTTTCAAACATATTTGATTTTCCTTTCAAGGGAAGGATAGAGGTAAGTAGGCTACCACTACAGAGTAGAAGTAGCCAAATTTGGGCCATTATGCTAATCATTATTGAGAAGTTCTGCCAGAATTAGATTTCTATTTATTATTTTTATTAAACATAATAATTGTACACACTTGAGGGGTACAGTGTGCTATTTTAACACACATGTATTTAAATACATAACATGAATTGAGCAAATCAGGGTAATCAACATTTCTATCTCTTTATCATTCTATTATGTTTGAAGCACAGTGGCATGAGCATAATCCAAAATAACCTATTACATACTTCATGAAAATCTCTTTCTTAATAGACATAATATCTAAGAAGTTACTTTATACTCTAACATAAAACACGAAATTAAATAATACACTGTCATTGATTAAAAAAAGAGGTTAAGGAAGAGATCACAGAGTTCAAATAATAGGAAGAATCTAATAGATGTTAAACATTCTGTTCAGCATACAGAAACCAAGATGTCCCTGAGTTTATACCCTAGCTTAGAAGAATCAGTTTATTACAAAGAAGAGTGATGAGTGATGTGACTGGAAAATTAAAGAGAGGTATGCAAATTTATAACAGGGACATTCCATCAAATAATGACATTTCAATTGAGATCTAAAGAATGAGTAGGAGTCAGTCCTATGCTGATATTGAGAGTACAATTTTGAATGAGATGGTGCCCCCGACCTTAAAGAATTTACAATAAATGAAAAATAATTAAACTAGAAAGAAAAATGTAGACTAATGATTTTCAGTTTTGCTTTCAACTTAAAATTTACCTGAACCTTAAAAAACTACTTATGCCTAATAACCATGAGTAATTAAAATTTCCTGACTTAAAACTTTGGAATGTAGTCCTGAAAACCTGCATTTCCAGGTGATTCTCATAGCTATCAGTATTTGAGAATCTTTGTTTAAAATGTATCCTAGGTTCCCTTGAGAATCATCTGTGGATGATTTATATCTGCAGATTTTCAGGGTCACAGGTAAGAAAGTGTCTAGAATTTAGAGTCCTAGAATCCTTATTTTAGGAGTCAGCTCGGTTTTTGCTGGTTTAGAGATGTAAGAAAAGTGTGCTCCAATGTTTACGAAAATGATGTCTGTTACAGAAGACAACTGCGAATTAGGTTCTGATACAGAGTTTAGTAGATTGGATCCAGTCATTTGGATGTGTCCTGTTTTTTGGCCACATCTGATACAAACAATCTCAAAGTGTGACTGAGCAGGTGCTACTCTGATATGAACAAATGGCAAACAGCATTTCTTTTATCCTAGGAATGCAAGTGTATGTGAAGTTTTTAATGTGTAAGGAGACCACTTAAACTTTTCCAACTCGCTCACTTGTTACTGTGACACTTCGGGGACCAAAGTGTGTCATGTCACTGTTATATTGCTTTTGTTTTCAGAAAGAGCTGGGGGACATTTTTATTATGTCTCCTGGTTCTTTTCAAAATGTATAGGCAAAAACTGACAGCTTTCTATACCCAAGTGCCCAAGGCCACTGGAAAGCATAATGTACCTTGCAGCTGCTCCCTGTGCCTCTTTACAGACTGTCACTGCTCTGTTTCTGGTCGCCTTCTGTGGCTTCTCATACTGTTAATGATGATGTACTCTCCTTAATGTGGCCTCCTGTGCCCTACAGGACAGGACTCTGAACCGCGTCCAGCTGCATCCCTCTCTTTACTTCCTTAAATGCACCACGCTCTTTCTCACTAAGGGGTCTGGTTTCCTGCACAGCCCCTTCTGTCTGCAGGTCTGTGCCACCTCTGCTTGCTTCCACATCAACATAGCTAACATTGGTCTTTCCCATGTCAGCTCAGCAGTCATTTACTAGAAAGATTTCTATGATTCCCAAACGAGCGCAGTTTTTATTTAACATGATTTCTATTTTCCTCACTTTTTGTGTACTCTTCTCTCTGCCTCTCTCTCACTCTCTCTCCCTCCCCTGCTTAAAAATTAAACAGCCTTAATAAATATTTGTTAAAGAAGTAAATGAACAGTTGAAAACACTCTAATAAAGTCAGGCCCGTGATTAATCCATTCTGCAAGCTCATGAAATACTTGGTCTCTACTGGGTCCAGTAACAGGCACCAAGAATATAGTTAGGAGTTGGATTAACTGTTGGGGGAAACCACAATGTGTATTCTCACTTTTACCCAACTCTCTGCAAATAGATGTGTTTGGATCACCTATTTTTTTTCAATAATCCCCTCATTCTTTCCACAAGCAATTTAGGTATACTTTATTACATTTTTACTGTCTCCCCCCAACACGCACACATCTAGATCTAAATCTAAATATCCAATCCAGCCCAATTCTAAAGACAAACCAAAACATCAGGTCAGTTTTTTACTATATGAAAAAGGGCACTTTTCTTACAGAATTTAAAGGCTAAGAAAAATGTGATTTTAGGTTACTAATATTTCATTGCTGTATCAGTTTTCTTAAAAACTAAATCTAAGGTATTTTGGACAACTTGAAGTGAAAAACCAACTCAAGTGTTTTCATCAGTATCAGGTTTCTCAACTAATATAATTTATTTTTTCTTAAAATCTGACCTATCTTCTATAAACTAGTATAATCATAACTTTTTAAAAACTTGATATAATGTAAATATTTCATTTTAATCATTTTCACATCAAATCCTACAAATGTTTGCTGCAAATATTTTTCCCTTCAAACCTATATTCTAAAACCTTTCTTATTAAGTGTAAGTTATAAGGTTCAAAACAAAAGATACACTTATTCTAAGACAAGCTTGTGCTATATAGGCTTCATTCCACTTTAAATATGTTTATGATATTGTCCTTTCACTTTAAATAACAGTAATAAACATCTTTTCATTGTCTTTTCTTTCTTAACTGTGCACATCAGTTTATATCATTTATTGTCTTTTCAGCAGTTTGTTTCATCTGATGAATATTTTTGCCGTTTCTCTCACCTATTACTTTGCTAACGATTTGAATTGAAAAAGTCAAAGCCTAAATATCCAGAGAAATAAAAGTTGATGCATTGAGTGTATTTATTCAAGTAAGATTGTATTTGTATTATGCCAGTTTTATGCAACCAGAATATCTGTGCCTAATGGACCCAAAAATATATTATGACATCTGCTTGTTTAAATGAACATGAGCACCTGGTTGTTAAAAACCCTCAGTTCCATCACAAGGCAGTTTGTCCAGAGGCTTCTGTGAATGGCGCAGTATGGCATCCCTGTTCAATGCTTGTCCTAATGTTTATTTTGCTAAGTTGGGAAGGCGAGGTTTAATCTACACTTTACAAATGAAAAATCTAGGGTGAAGCAAGGTTAAATGACTTTTCCAAGGTTGTGTGGTGAGTTGACAGTAGATCTAAGATGAAAACAAAGTGCAATGAGCCGTGGTCCTTCCTTTCCTGGGAAGTAATTCATCAAGCCCTTATCCCAAATCAAGATTAATTGTGTCAGATGATTGCTCTTCCTCCACAGAAGCACATTCCACTAACGTGGCAGAGATCTATTATTTGTATGTCAGTGCTCACTTTGGCAGCACATATACTATTATTTGTATGTTAGCATTTTAAGTAGGGTGTGTCGTGATTAAAAACAGAAGTTTCTTCTCTCTAATAAATCAAATATGTCATATCCTTCCATGATCACAGTGTCTGTGGGAAATGGGGCACGTGTAGTGAATTTCCTCAGACATTTTGTCCAGATAAAAGCTGAGAAGACAAGCCTTAGCTCTTCAATGCTCTGATCTTGTATTCGCTGTTTCTGGGATTAAGGCTGTACATGTGTTTCCTTAAGCATTATGTTCTCCTTTGGCGTCACATTGTTCCTATTTAAACAGCTGTCATACTGGTTGAAATTATATTTCAACTGCAAACTATTGTTGCATTTTTATTTAGAATTTGAGGAGGAAGGGCAATTTAAATTACAAAAAGGTCAGTTTTACAGAAGTAAAATCAATTAAATTATTTACTAAGGCTGCCAATATCCGAAATATTATCCTCTGGTGCATTTGTACCTTTAAAGGAAAAAAAAAATACAATTAGAAAATCCATGAGTACTAATTAGATAGCAATGCTTTCTGTAACTTAATTTGAGGTGGATTATTAAAATCAATGAAAGTTGTTTCTAATGACGTCATGAGGAAGGCACAGTGATTACGTTAAGTTCCTGCATATAATCAGGATTTAAATGTCTATATTTGGTCTCCCATTCAGTTTGTGACTACCTAACAAATTACATCTAAGTAGGTATAAATCTGAGAAAATTATCATTTTTTAATTGGCAAGATATTATAACATGACGGATGAGGGCCGCCATAAACCCATTTTACTGTATACCTAGTCGTTATACTAGCTGTAATGTATATGAACATTTGAAGAGGTACAAAATTGGACCCTTTATCTACTCCAGGTATAAACAAGGGGTTTATTGTGTTTATATATATTCTCATAATGTCCATTTCTCACCTTTCAAGTTACTAGCTGTAAAGATTTGTTGACCAATTTGAAATACCTACTGGGAATGGGGGGAAATTGTAGTGTTCCTGTATCATTTCACAAGCGTTCCAGAAGAAGACAACTAAAAGAAAGCTAGGCCTATCTCTGCTTTATCATATGAAGATTTTTACATTTAAGGAAAATAAGACTTCAGATCAAGAGACAAGAATATTAGAGATAATATTAGCACATCTATTTTATGCTTATTTGTATTAGGCCTTTATTTTTTGCCAGGCATCATGCAAATGTTAAGATCCAGAAATAAGTAGTCATTATTACGTGTCTTCAGTGATCTCATAATCTACAAAATTAAGCTTATAAGCAAATAACCACTGTGTAATAGTAGAGCTTAACTGAGGGATGTAGCTACACAAAGAAATAATAACTATGATAGTTTGAAAAATATAATAAAATTTCATCAAAGAGATGATAGTTTGACAATGTTGTGAAGTATTTTCTTTACCACAGAACTGACAGACAAGGCAATTTGTGAACAATGGGTGTGATACTAAGTTAGGAAATGTGAAAGAGCATACACACTGCGGGTAGCAGACCTCAATGTAGTCTGAACATATAAGGATCTAGAGCCAATGCTGAAAGAAGCAATTGGAAATATAAAAAGAGTTCAGGATAGTGACAATCCTGTGTGCTTAACCAAGGAATTTTAGGAAGCAGTTGTTGAAGATTTTTTTAACTAGAAAATTGACATACTTAGATTGTGCTTCAATAAAACATTTCTGTTCACAAGGTCATTAAGTGGATAAAAGGAGTCATCCCAATCTAACAGCAGAGAGGCTGGAAAGGAAGGCATAGCAGTGGTCCAGAGAGAAGGCGAGGAGGTCAGTGGGACGGTTGAAAAGGAATTGACCTGAAAGATAGTTGTTAGGTTTATTAATACATAATTTTATGCATGTTTATGGGATATGGCATGACAGTTCATTACATTTATAATTCAACAATCTTCAAATCAGAGTAATTTACATAGCTATTTCCTTAAATATTTATCATTTCTATGTTTTGGGAAACTTAGGACTTTTCTAATAACTTAAAAATTCTAGATGGCATTTACCAGAAGTAACTTATAGGAATTACTCCTTCTGTATAGCTGCATTCATTAAAAGGGTATTGTAACATGGTGGTTATGGGTAATGAGGGGACTAGAGGAAGCCGAGATTTCTTTATCAATAGGGGAAGGTCTAGTTATTATTTCCAGCCTCTCTGCTGTTAGATTGGAATGACTCCTTTTATCCATTTATGACCTTAGGGACAGAGATCTTTTATCAAAGTACAATCTAATTATGTCGGTTTTCTGGTTAAAAAAAAAGAATAATAGGTTTACAGAATTTTTTATACCTATCATAAGGAAGTTCTTCCTCTCACATGACACAAATACTGAGAGAAAGCCAAGTACCTAGAGAAGAAAGAATTAATAAAAAATAGACTTTATTTGGTTAGATAGCACAAATCTAAGTCACAAAACGTCCTCGAGAAAAATATTTGCCCTTGTTGGAAGGGAAGTATTGAGAGCCTTAGGCATAGACATTCCTAGAAAAAAAGCTGCTCTCTTGATGGGTATCATGACTTAGCTTCAATAAGTAAGACCCAAAATGATTTGGTAAAGACCTATGTTAATCCAAGTTCCAGCAGTAAGTAGGCATCAACCTGTGTGAGTCACTTGGAGTCTCTCTGAGACTAAATTGTATTTTACCTAAAATGGAAAACTAACTCTTGCCTTATAGAATTATTTCTAAGAATTAAGTAAACTATATAAGTAAGGTGATTTATGTTCTTCTCTGGACATAATGAATACTTTGTAAAAGATAACTGTCAAAATCCTAAACAAAGTGGATAAGTGCCAGTTAAACATTATATTCCTTTATATCGATATCATATCTATTTACATCTTGCTTCTCTTATTTATCATTTCAACAAATAATTTTGGAGCATTTATCTTGTATCAGGTGAGAGATGGAGATGCAGGATTGTTGGTTATAACCTGACAAACTAATGGGTAATGAGAAATGCAGTCAAAGAAAGACAGTATAACATAATCTCACAATTTATAAATATATAGGCATAATATTTAATATTATGCTGTTAATCTCAAAATAATTTAGTTTGGGGATTCTTCTAAAAGTATTACAGAAACTTAAAGCCAAATTAAATTACCCAAAAGGATAATATTTTAATTGCCATCAAAAGTTCTGGAGTTATGTTGTAAAATTTACAGATGAAATTACTACAAAAAGCAACATGCACAGATGATGATTGATGTAATAATTCTAATAAATGTGCCAAAGTTTAAAATGAATGCAATTGTAATTCAGAATGGCAATTACACAGATGTGGTCTGTGTAGATGTAATGATTAAGAGTAACCAAGATGAGCTAATTTTTTTTTTTCCTTTGAGGAATCTGATTGGTATAGTACTATGTTAGTTGCTTTTAACTTTGTTAGGTAAAATGACATTTGGGAAAGAAAGGGGTTAGAAATGGAAAATAATCTATAGCAATTTTTTTCACAAACTCCTTTCATGAAAAGAAAGAGAAAATTGCTGTCTAGAGAAACCAGAAGTAGAATTTGTATGTGGAGTCAACAATATACTAATCAATTCTTGTTATATGTATTAAAACGCATTCATTTTCATAACCTGTTTCACAAATAGATGCTTCCTGTGATACAAAAGTACATTATTTTTTTCTTTCTACACCTCTGCAAATTGCTTTTGTGTGATGTACTGCACCATAGGACACTTACACTGAGAGCTGATGCAAAACCTCATTTTGAGAAACAAAAGCAATGTCAATTTAGATGGCAAGAGAATGCATACTATTTTCCAAGTTGATATAGGATCTGACACTTCAAATTTAAAATAAATTATTTGCAAGGCCCACTATCTTTTCCCCTGACCTCTGTATTAACAGCTTCTGTGACCTTGAATGCAAATGAAGTACAATTCTAAGAGTGTTCTTCATCAGCATGAATTAGCAGTTTTGAATGTATGTTTCTTTAATCATCGGTTTATTTTCCAACGTGTAATTTCTCTCCCCCTAAATCAATTTAACCGGCAGCATGTTGTGAATGTGACTCATTTCATCTGTGCCTGTGGTTAGCATTATGTTGCTACAACAAGACCACCTGACAGATTTCTGAGCCTAGAAAATTGTCCATTTCAATTAACAGGACACCCAGGATAATAAAAGTGTGTGCTTATTTGCTTCCTCTCTGAAAAGGAAGAAAATATTGTGCACTGTTAATATGAGTCAACTTCTATCTTTTTCTGTAAAGCAGAAGGTCTTAGCAGGAAACCAGTGTAAATAATGGAAAGTAATAATACGTGCTGGAACTTTGAGAAGTGTAATTTCTTGATACTTTGCATCATAGTAAATGTGCCAGGCAGTCTTTTCCTAATTCTGTCACTTCTGTAGAAAAATAGATGGATATATCCATGAATTTATATCGCTGCTATTGCCTGCTGTTCCCTGTCCATTGAAATAGATCTGGGTTTTCTATGCTCTGGAAAGAAAACACTGAAGAAAATGCATCATTATAGTATTTAAATATTGTTAACTCTATGAACCTTTTAAAGAAACCTGTGGGGTTTAATCCCTCAGCCAGTGTTAAACAAGGTTACTTAATGAATAATAAAGTAAAAGCACAGGGTGGTGACAATTCTAAATGACTTCGTGAAGAAATGGTACAGCTTTTCAATAATGAGATCAGAAACTCTGACATTGTTTCATACTTAGTCATCATTGAGGCACACTAGACATTTAATATAATTGCATATATAAATCATAGTTCTTTTAGTCCTAGAATATTTCTGTGTTCTATTCATGATCTCTTTTTGTTAATAAGTTTTGAAAATCTAATTCAAAAGGAAACAAAGAGGAAAACAAACTGAAGCCAAGCTCCTTTCAACTATAAAAAATATCCCTTCAAATGTATGCAGGCACTGTTCAGATAGACCATTTTGAATGGCTAAGCTGCACAAACTCATCTTTGCAGCAGGCTGCACATTTAGCTGGGAGACAACTGAGTTATAAAATTGGTTTTGGACTATTGAGAAAAGAAATGGAGCTAAAAGGTAGAGATTCTATCACGAGCCCTGTAAAATAAGAACTATTTCTTCTGGCAAAATCTTCTTTCCAATACTGGTTTATTTTCCTTTATATGGGGAATTTTCCTTTGTATGAGGAAACTGTTCCTTCATGCACAATGTTCCTGAATTAAATATGTGTATATTATTTATACCCATATATAGAGAGAATATATATTATATATAGTGACCCGATGAACATAAAAACAATGCAAATACTTCCTTTCTTTAAAAACTCCAATTACTGTTTTACTGAAAAAGAATTATAGCATTACACAGTTTGAGAGCTAAAAGCCTAACTACCCACTAAAACAGTCATTTTTAAAGTGAAAACTGTGCAAAGAGGTCTGACATCTCCCCAATAGAAAGTTAGCTGGTAATGGGAGAACAGGTGTTCTGCCCCCTAGAAAAGTACTTAACTTTTCAGATTGCCATACATCTTGCCAATAGAATCAGAAATTTGGAAATTTAATAGTGAGAAAAGCTATGTTTTTCAAGGAAATAAATTACCATAATTTATATTTCTGATTTTTATCTTCCAAAGAGTTTTATTTTGTCTAAATAACAAATATTGGTGATCATTTTTATTCTGTTGACAAAATAAGTGCATTCCTTACATTTTGGTGTTGCTCTTACTTTTTTCAAAACACTTCCAAATCTATTATTTCTTTTTGTAATCAAAAAGCAATAGCTGCCTGATCTTTTATTTTTCTCATTAAAGACACTGAGAGAAAGAGAGGTAAACAATAATATTGCCAAGTTCACAAGTTAATTCTATACAAATCTTCACTAACATTTATGAGTGCCAGTAGGCAAGAAGTAGGAAAGGAAAGAAAGCAAAGACTTTCATAGAATACAGGCTGATATACGCTGAAATTATCTCAATTTCCTAAACAGCAGACTGCATCACAAGCAGGATAAATAATTCATTCAACAGAGCCCTAAGACTGCTTAGATTCAAACCTAGGATTCATATTCAGGATTGTCACTCCAAAGTAAGTGCTTGGTCTCATAGACCAGTGCTTCTCAAGATATAATCTGGGGACTCCTGCAGGCCCAAAGATCTTTTTAGAAAGTATAAGAGACAAAAACTATTTTCAAAATAATACTTTTTGAAAATCTCATTCTTGCAGCAAATTCAATGACAAAGAAGATGCCCCAATGCCTTCTATTGTGTCAGACATTTAAGGATTTTCAAGTATGTTAAACCTTGCCTCTCTTTTGTTTTCTGGAAAAATAGCTTATTTAAATAACATTCACTGTGTCAACATAGTGCAGTATAGGTTTGTTGTTTATTTTTTAAGTAAACTAATAATATTTTGTATTTCTTATTTTAATTCCTAGTAGGTAATATATCTATAGATATAGATCACACACACCAACACCCTTATGGATCCTTAATTTTTAAGAGTAAAATGAAATTCTGAAACTGAAAGTATTTTGAGAACTGCTATGCTAGATCAAGCTTCTTCACTGACTGATATGAAGAGTTAGGGTATACAGCAAAATAGCTCAAGACTTTTCTTTCAAAAAAATGAAAAGCTATGTACACCAGTCTTAATGTTACAAATGACCTGCAGATAAAATTTTGCTGCCGTGCTAGCTTTTTTAAAATTTCACTTATCCTAGAAAAAAATAGGTAATTATTGTTCTTTGCTTGAAGGTCGTGAGTTACGAATTGCCACTGTAGCCAGGTATTTTAATCTGACACTTTTGACTTAGGTTAGTAAAGGTCTAAAGGCTAAGAAGAAAATGATGGGTGATAAAATTCACACATTTCAAAGTGAGAGACTAGAATCACCAAAGGAGCTTTCAAAGGCTGTTCTTAAAATTGGTTTGACAACACCTCTCCTACCTGCATGATGTAAAAGGGTAGAGAAGTAGGAGAAACCAGAATGATTAAAATTGAGTAACTTCTTTCAATATGACTGTTAATGTCCTTTGAAAATTTCTAAGGGAGAGATAAAGAAACTTCCCTCTCCCTTGAAACCTAGGAGAGAAGATTTTGGAGAAACCATCTAGAAATCTTCACCTGTGACCATAAATCTCTCAGGCTCTATAGGTGCTACCTGACCCAAGCACCAAGAGCCAAAAGTGGACTATTGTGATTAGCTCAGCCCTCACCTGAAGCAGCATAAAGTGGAGCCTTGCTTGAGAGTAGCTGTCACAGAGAATTCCAGAGCCAATCCTGATGAGTATTTCTTTTGGGACCAGAAGAACAGCCAGAGTTCTTTTTTAGTAACTTAATTTATTATTATTTTATATTTTAAAATTCATAATAACTTATTACATAATTTATTATGGCTTTTGCCTACAGAGAGGATAAAAGAATAGCACACAAAAATCTCATATAGAGTCTACCAGGATTCATCAGTTGTTTATATGTTGCTCCATTTGCTTTATCACTACCTCTTTCCATCTTTGTCTGTCTCTCCAATTCCTTTCTAAACTATTTGCCTATAAATTGGGGAGATGCTTTCTGAATACTTCAGTGCATATTTTGCAGAATATTTTTTTTGTGTGCTGAGGATGGAACCCAAGACCCTAGGCATACTGAGCACTTTACCACTGAGCTACACACTTAGCCCAAGCAAATTTTCTTACATAACCATAGTACAGTAGTCAATATAAAGAAGTTTCACACTGACACAGTAGTATTACTCAACATATAGTTGGAGAAGACTCACATTCTTCCCAAGAGGCCTGCAGGAAAGGTGTCCTGACTTCACAAAAGAGGAGAACTGCTGTTTTCTCAAAGGTCGAAGGAAAAAGTGTGAAGAGAAATATAAAAATGTGTAGGACTCTAAATCTGTCTTCAGTGTGTAACACAATTCCAGATAACTTGGACTGGGAGTGGAAAGGACTCATTCACTGAAGGACAATGCAAGGACTTGCTGGAAAATGTGACTGGCAGCAGAACTGGTGAGCAAATAGCAAAACAAATTCAAGGGTAATCAGAGAGCACCTGTATCAGAAATTGATTGTAGAAATCAGGATGAACTGTTTCAACACAGAGATTACCATAATTTCAAATTAGCAAATACATTAATCTATGCTATGTGATTTTTCTCGATTTGGAACTTCTTGGTAGACTGTCTCCCTGTCATGGAAGAGCACAAATTATGCTCAAGAATTTACCCTATTTTTAACTCCTAACTGTGCTATTGGTTTAAGCAATGTAGTGAAGTTATGCATAAGATTGCCTTGAATGGAACAAGAATTGGGGAGCTCCAATACCTGTAAAATTTGGTGTTATCGTCAAGACAACATGAACTGTGAATAAATATGATTAAATATTTAAAATGCATAGATTATTTATACCCAACAGCCAGGCTAAGCTTCTATACTACAATCCAGAGTCAAAATTTTCTTTTCAGTATGTTACTACAGTGTGGGCTGTACCTTTCCCTTCTAGAACTACAGAGGCATTTAGTCATTTGATAATCAAATATTAACTGAATGTCTACATTGTAAATTTTTGAACTAGAAACTGAATCCTGGGCAGCGTTTTCAACATTTACTCATTCAGCAAATACTTACTGATAGGTGTTATGTACCAGACTTTCTGCATGCTAAGAATAAAGTATTTGATTAAAATGGACAAGTTTGCTCCTCACCTTGGAAAAGGTTTGTAAGGGTACATTTGTCCATGTTGAGAAATGATCTCTGCAATGTTCTCTGCAGTGATGTTCTGCTGTGTCAGGAAGCTGTAGTTTTTATACTGTAATGACTAACAAAAATTTGATTTGGAGAAACAACCTAAAGAAAAATTTATTTTAGTCTTATTCCCCTAAATTGAGCATTTACCTTCTTGAAATCTTGTTTATTGGTTACATATTTTGTTATTTTTCACAGCTTTAGTATAGTAAGGACTTTATCCTGCATCTTCTGTGGCTCTGGTATTTTGTTGTCAAACAGAGCACACTTACTTAAAATACAGTGCTCATAGACTGGAAGTATGACTAAGTTATATAGCACTTGCTTAGCGTATTCAAAGCTCTATTTCGATTCACAGCACCAAAAAATAAATAAATATGTTTATTAGATGTTTCTTTCGATGTAAAGAATTCATGTATTCAGAAATTAAAGCAATTGTGTATGTATATGAGTTAGTTATTGTGAATAAAATGTGTGTTAATTTTATATTCAAAGATATATGCATTGTTTCACCATTTACATAAGAAATTATTATATATCCAGAAGTATTTTGACAAGACACCTGTATTAAACACTCAGACATGAATTCTGAGTAATCTTCTCTTGGGGGAAAAAAATTTACCTCATCATGATATTGAATGTGCACCATGAGCCTCGTCAACATGATTGCATGTCGTCTTAGTTGACTTTAATGCTCTTTAACTCAAAGCCAGTACTATAATGATACTTGCTTGAGTAGCTTTATAGAAACAATGGGAGTCATGGAAAAGATATATAAATTATATTGAATCTTGGTGTTTTTAATAGCCATTTTTAAAATCATGAGAATCTACATTTAAAAACATCCTTTGGAGGTAAAATTGTACACACAAATCTCGGGAGATGAATCAGATATGTACTTTGTATTAGAATTCTAGCTAATATACATTGTAAGATAAAAATATGACTAATTTCTTATTAGTATATACACACAGATAACATATATATACATATGTAACTGAGGTATATGTATCTTCATATATGTATTATATACATAGGAATGTGCAGGCTGCATATTTTATTTTGGGATGCTTGGAATGTGCACATAAACATGTTTATGTACACATGTTACTAGCAATTAAGTATTAATAATTCATAAAGTCTTTTTTCCTGATTCTAGGTTTTTTCTTTTTTTTAATGCCACACTATACCCATATATGTGATCTGTTTAAATGGCTGATAATATTAACAAGTACATTACTTGGAAGTTTATTTTAATCTTCCTAAAGAAAAGTTGGTTATGGCAATATATGAATATATGGCTACTTGCAAATGAGTCTCCCTCAAGTGTTAGATATGATACTGAAAATAGCTATTAAAGGGACCGTTGAAATGCTGTTGGCATAATAGTATATTAAGAATTGTATTTTAAAGCTTGATTCATCTTATGCATCATTTGAGTTTCTCATAATTTTTAAAGGAAATATTATTCAAGCATTTATAATCATTTTTATCATTTTAAATTGATAGGCTATAACAGTTTAATAATAGAAAATCATTCACCTATTGAGAGTAGAAATAATATCTGCTCCATAAATATATTCCAAATATACAGATATTAATATTTTTGATCAAGGAGGGATTAATGTCCTGGTTATAGAAACAAGGAAGTGAAAACTCAAAAGAGGTAGTTGCTTGTTGTGGATGTGTAATGAATTTGTATAATGATCACTGGGAAAAAAGTTCATTCTTGTCTATGTAACAGTATTTCCTAATAAGTTTCCATTTTATGGTTAGGAAAAACAAAAGGCATATTTTAAGAACACTATGCTTTTATTTTATAAAAATCACTTTGTTTCTTTGTTTATTGAAAGTCACACAAATATTCCATTTTTCTATGTGCACTGTTTGAACAGTACTCTTTTGCACAGGAAGTGGTACAAGATACATTTGGATCTATTGAAGTTCTAAGTGGTAGTAGGATACTTTTTCATTCCTAGGTAATTTCTACTAATGCAGATATCAGTTGTACTCTCAAACTTTTCAATATCTTGCTCCTTGTGTGTTATGGGTAGTACAGATGACTGTTTTTGTTTTATAGCCATTGTTAATACATTTGCAGATTGCATTGAGGGTCTGAGAAAATTACTGCATACATCAGCATCAGCCGTGGAAATAGTTTTCTTCTCTTTAATCTATACACTGTGTTACTGTATATTGCATGAATCAGTAAAAAATAAGTAAGCACTTTAAGTTTTTCTGGAAATTTGTAGTGCTAGAGCAAACATATTTTGAAATGCTCTCAAAACATAGCAGCAGAAAGGTAAATAAAATGGAACATGAAATTAAACATACACTTGGCCAATCACACAGGTTTAGAAACATTTGCAATTTCTGACTTAGTGATTTAGAATCACTTGTAAAACTGGTGAAATTAAAATATTTCCATGCGTATAGCATAGTTCTCTACGTAATGAACCTTGAATGAAGTTTTATTTGTATAGATGTGTTAAATATAAGCATAGGAGGCCATAAATTAATTTTTTTTATTAACTAGGTGTATCTGTACTGTAATAAATGCTTCTTTAAGATGTTCCTTAATAACATTTTGCAAGTGAAGGTAATTTTATAACCAACTCTATTATCAAGATAATAATTTTCTTTAATTAGTTGTAGAAAGAACAGTAATTAAATGTTATGCTACCAATCACATTGATAATATTCATCCTAATACATTTAAGTGCCACTGTATTATTAAGTACACTGTAAGTGTACTTTCTATGTCAGACTTTCTTCACTTTCCACACTTGTTTTTCTTTTTCCCCTTGGGTGTATATTGTTGGTACTGTATAGAATAAATCTTAGAAAGACTGCTTAATTTAAACCAGACCATGTATCTCTCTTTAGTTGAACACAAGTTTCAAAGTTAAGTATACTTCTGCAACAGATAAATGGGGTACACACATCACCATTTAGATTTTGTCTTACATTTCCTTTTAGTCAAGTCATGATGTACCACAAATTTATAAAATATTACCTAAATCAGAGAAATTGTACCAAATTCTTTGGCTATATCACTCTTCTTTCTTTCCACTGTTCTGAGAGCACCACTGTTTTCTTGAAACACCTGTGTTTGTTCCTTGTTGATTTCCGAGATGCTCCAACGTTGTGTTTCACATGGACTAGTCTATTTTTCCAGTCTTGTTTCTCTTTCCTTCTCATACTCACCCCTGTTCTCCTGCTTCATCAACCAACTTCCCAACATCCAAACATGTCCAGTACTTTTGTTATTCCGTAACTTTCTTCCCTCATGACTGACACCTGATCTGAACCACTTTCCTCTATCAAAATCGGAAAGAATGATCATCTAGCAAGAACTACGTGCTAGTAGGACTTTTGGTCTTCCACTGGGTTTTAGTTTGCATGCATACAGAATTTATCATAAACTTTCTTGAGCAGAGTTGTCAGTGGGCTTAATGCCCCCTAGTACATGTCATCTTCTGAATTAAAATTTCAGAGCAGAAATTATGTGACATTTTTCATTGTATATTTTGAAGATTACCCAGGAAAATGCCTTGCCCAAAGTTTTCCATCAACAAAATATTTTGAATGAATATATATTGAGTGAATTGAACCAATAACTTTGATAGGTTATCACAGAATTCAAAAAACAAGGGTAGTATTTTGAACGGTTTTGTGATTAAACAGGGTAGAGTAATACTGTGAGATTTATTTTGTCTACAGATGTACCTACACTGTGTTTAAAAATTGACTAGATTTTTTTTTTTTTTTTTTTTTTTTTTTGTGGCACTAGGGATTGAACTCACAACCTCGCACCTGCCAGGGCAGGCGCTTAAGCCACTGAGCCAAACTCCCAGCTGAAAAATTGACTAGATTTTTGACAAGACTGGTTGAATTTTCCTATCAATTTTATATAACCCCTACATTACAATATACTTCAATTCTTATCTCCAAAGTACATACACTGCTCACAACCACCACCTAGATTTTGGAGTTTTTTCTCATGAATATGTATTTCAGAAATAACCCAGCGTGTGTGACTAAGTATAGAGCTAAATTTTAAGCACTCTTCTGGATTTTAAGGACTGATCTACATAATAAAATCTATTAAAATTAGCTTCCTCAATAAAATCTGGATGAATTAAAGCAATCATCAAATTAGTATTGGTTATATTTACATTAGCTAATAATACCACAATTATTGAATCCACCTGTGTTAAAAATCTATTTAAAAAGTCAAGGATAAGAACATGTTCCTGATTTAGTAAGGTGGCATATAAATTGTATTTATCTCCTGCAAATGCTTCTGATTTTTAGTTTTAAATAATGTAAAATTTGAGGGTGTAGTTGATTGTGCCTATCATTTTGATGAGGTCTTCTATGTTAATTTATTTTCTTGGCTTGTGCTTTTTTTTAGTAAAGGAGTCTGGACACTGTAAAACAGAAACAGCCTCTAAGAGTAATTCATGATAGCTTGCCAGAAAATGCAGGAGAATTTATATTTGTGGCTTGTATCTCTAAATCACCAATCCTTCAGCTATGACTCCTTTGTTAAGGTGATTTTCCTTGTTAGTATCCTATTGTGCAATTCATATTAAGCATATGTCCGAATTACTCCTAGCTCATTCTCATAGAATTTAAAAGAAAATAAATGCATGTAAGAGGCTAATTCTTGGAGTACAGCAGGTATCAGACTCAGAAAAAAATGGAATAATATAGAATAAAACATGACATCCTGCTTTCAGAATTCCTACTCATAGGAAATATCAAGTATATGCTCACAAATGAAAAAATAGTTCCTACACCACTTTTCCTTTCTATTGATTCCCACCAAGGATATTTAATTATACAAGCTTTAAGTAAGCTTTTGGAAAAATATAGCTATTATAAATGTAAATTTACTAACAATATGGAAAGTAATTATTATCTTTTTGTCATACATAATAATTGAATATCCTATAGAAGTCATGTCAATATTATGTATACCTAACATTTGGGAACATGACTAGCATTAAGCCTCATTGTAATTGTAGCCACATGACTCTCCAGGTACCACCAAAGTGGAAAAGTAAGTTTTCAAGATACTGTGTAGATAAAGTGGGTTGGTCAGGTCCTACAGGAGTTTAATTCAACCCATAGAAATTCTTATATACCAGGCAATGTGCTCAGTACTCTGAACTGAAAACTAATTACATGGGTTCTCTTAATAAGTTTCCACTACCATGAGATTAAACAGCATGAACAGCAATGCTGTTCATTTTATAGGAAAGTTCAAATGTTCCCTCCAAGAGTCAACATTAGAATCTGTGGAAATGCAAGTTAGTACAGTGAACCAAGTGATATGCAATAGAGATTTGAATTTCATAGACCAGGACTGTATCTTCTACTCCTTTCTATATCACACAACTCCTAGATTAGCAATTTAGAGAACTTGCTGAGATGTGCCTCTTCAGAGGTGGAAACCTGGCCTCACTTGAGGCAATCTCCAGTATGTTTTAACAAGACTACGATTCATATTCAGCTAGAGGTCTGAATTTTTCATCAGTCTCTGCCAACCAAATTTACTATTCTCAATATAGTTAGCATTCAAACTATTTCATTATGGTGGTATTTTATTTTATGTTACAATTGTTTGTAAAATTAAAAGCCACATGTGGTAGATGGTGTTACATCGACTTCATTGAAGTCCATTAAAGTGAATTATTATATGATTATTTTCTGATTATCTCCTATTTCAAGAATATGGAAGTGATCATAATATACTGTTTCTTTTCAGAAATGATACAACCTAAATCTATAAAGAAGAAATTACAGTGCTAGGGGATTCTACAGTAAATACCACACTAAAAACACAGTAAAACAAAATCTCTGTTATAAAGTATTAAATGCCATAAAAAATTAATTCCAAATTCAAAGTTGGTTTCCTATCAAATTTTAAATCATGGTACTAAAAACTCAGACCTTTGCAAATCTCTGCCCATAGTCCTACCTCCAAGAAAAATTTTTGGCTCTGAGCAATTAGACTAATATTTCTCCTAAACATATTCTTTTGCCATTGAAAATTAGTTGTTATTCGTATTAGACATCTAAAGGATCAGGAGTGGAAGCTGAGAAAACAGCTCATCCATGTTATTGCCTGACTTGATGTGCTGGTCTTCTATTCATTATATCATTTCATGGGTGAAATGAAAATCTCTTTTGAACTAAGTAAAGTAGCGTCCATTTTAAAGTGAAATTGTATTGAACTCTCCCACACACCCTGAGTGTTAGAGCGCCCAACTGCTTTTGCCACTGAGAAATTCAGTATGACTTCACTATACTTTCCTTGTGTGATTTGATAGAGGTTGTTCACTTCTCTCAAATGTATTTAGATTTCTAAAAGCGTCTCTGAGTTCTTCTATGAATAAATCATTGATTTAGTTTCATATGTATGTATTTATCCTAATTTTAAGAAAAAGAAAAATTTTTATCAAAGCTTGGTGACTGGTTCTTCTTTATGACAAACATCCTTCTTAGTGTCCACTCCTACATTCGATCTTCTCTTCTGTTTGCTTGTTTTATTAATTTTTATTTTTTGTCAGTACATGTTTACAGTAATAAAGATCATATCCCTCATGTGGCACTGATACATCTCTATTTTTATATTGCCCCCTTTCCTCCATATCTTGGTCCCATTTCCATGTGTAAAAGATCTATTTCCCTACTTGCTACTACCTATTTTTTATTTTGCTCTTCTCATATAAGCGAAACCATACAATACTTAAGCTTGTGTGTCTTGTTTATTTCATTTAACATTATGGTCTCAAGGTTTATCCATTTTCCTACAAATAGTGCAAGTTTATCCTTTTTATGACATAGTAGTACTCTATTGTGTGTAAATACCACATTTTTTCTATTTATAAATCTGCTTTCATCCATTAATGGGTAACCCAGAACCCAGTGTTCTGAACCTATGATTTGATATATATTCAGTTTCAGAATGAAAAGTCTATCCCATTCTTTGACGTTTTTACTATTTCCTAAGTCACATCTAAATCTAAGAACTAGTTTTAAAATGTGTTTGATCCAAAGTAAAATTTTAAAATTTTGCTTTTAGGACCATGAGAATCAAAGTAATGCTGTTCATTTTATAGGAAAGTTCAAACGTTCCTCCAAGATTCAGTATTAGAATCTGCTGGAATAAACTGGCTTCAGGACCAAGAAACAGAGAAAGCCCATCAAAATTTATTTGATCATAGTTTGTGACAAAAAACCCAAAGTCTTATTTTTGTATTTAGATTTTCTAAAATATGTACAGCTGTGTAAAAATATTCTTGAACAAAAAGGATGTGACCTAATAGTCATGACTGACTGTGGAAAACCCAGGATGCCCATCAGATCAAATCTTCTTGGCCTCTATATAGAGACTGCTTTTCTCTCAAGAGCAAGAAAGGATCCTATCTGGAATGGGGGTCTTATGACCTGCTTTCAAAAAGTTAGGTCAGTGGCTATCTTTGTGGTCAAATTTAATGCAGAAAAGCAGGGAAAAGTGAAAGCTTTAAGTTTTTGTAGATGACTTTGGGATAAACGTGAACTCATTACAGTACAATAAACTTGGAAAAGAGGGAATTCTGGTTACCTTGGTAAAAATGGAGGAAAAGTAACAAAATATGACATCAGAGAATGTCCTTTATTCTGAGGGTGTTCATTTTACATATAGTTTTCTTATTTTCAACAATTTAACAAGTTGAGAGTATGGCTCTTTGGCACAGCAAGGACTTTTGTGTTTTCAAATCGTGACATGACATCTTTTTCTAGTGTTTGAAGCTAAGTTAAAATTTCACTCACATTTTACAGAATTCAATGAAAAGAAAAGATATTTTATGCTTCTATGACCATGCAGTTTAATTTCCTCCTTAATATAAGACTACATGAACTATGTAGAAATAGATGTTGTAGAACTAAAAGTTGTGTAGCAAATGTTTTGTTTCTCATACTAAATATATAAATAATAGGACAATTCAATAATATTAAATCATGTATAGAGAAACCAGTTTCGTTGATTTTAGAATTATTACTTAATGTATAAACCCTGGTTTTTTGCCTTAATACTTCTTCCTGTTACTAAGGCAAAAGTCCCAGAAAGACATTCATTCAAATAAATTTGCATATTGCCTGTTCCTTGGAAAACCTTCACTAAGGATTTTGTTCCTCTAAGATTGAATATATTAAACTAGTTTTAGAAAATAAAGGCACTTCAATAAATCAGTTATTTTACTGTCTTTCCTTTCGGTAAGTATGTTGTATCCCCATTTTACAGAAAAAGCAATTATGATGAAAAAATGTTTTGTGACATATTTCAGTGTAATACATTTAATAAGTAGTAGGGGGAAATCTAGAGAACAAGTTCTCTACCTTCTCAATGTCTATTTGACTCCTATAAAGACCATGATTCAGGTTGAAACTAGAATTCAGATACAGGCAGAACTGAATTTAAACTCTTGCTCCACCACTTACTAATTCCAAGGAAGTTGTAGACCATTTGGTCTTATGTAAATAGAGATATTTAACACCTGTATCACCATTTCCATATGAGGAAGGATGTGATAAGCATATGCAGTGTGCTGAATGTGGCTTAAGTAACAGTCACAATTTTTTTAACTATGCTGCTTTTCCAAAAATAGGAATATAACCTTAAGCAATGAATCTTTGACAAGAGCAGATTTTATTAAGAATGTAAAGTCCCAGGATATGTTGAACCAGGCTATATTATTGTTTATAGTCATATGCCTTTCTATTTTACCTAGATGTCAGGGTTTCCAAGGAAGAGATAAAAGAGGTAATATCTTAAGGACAAGTTTAACATGATGCTACTTATTCTCTATTTTATTTCTATAATTATTCCATAAAGGATGTACAACAGAGGAGACCACAGACCGTTGCGTCTAGGATATAGATTGGTGCTGCTAGCCTGGCCCTTCTGGCTGGCCATCTTCCTGTGGTTGCCTTCACAGGGTATAGTCCTGAACTAAATTCAGGATACCACACAGCACAAAACATAAGCCCATCAACACGGAACTATAAAGATCTTGTTACATGTCCCAATATTCCATTTGTACATTCCCTGACACTTTTCTGAATTCAAATCCGTAGCACACTGAAGTGTCCAAAAATAATTTTCTCACTTTCAGCCTAAGTGTACATAGAGAATAGCTAGCCCCCATCCATTTATTCTCCCCAAAACATGGACAAGCTGAGTCAACTTATTTTCATGTCTTTTTACTAAACCACCATTTTCTGTCCTGTGAGAAAATGTGCATAGTTTATATGGCAATTTGGGAGCCCTTTGTAAAGATACCTGGTTGGTTTCTCCTTTTTATACTGTCAGAAAGATTATATCTGTTCCATCTAAATATTTTCTATGGGCTAATTTTTGGAGTAGCAGAATCCAATAGAAATGAGAACGGTCTGAATTGGACCAGTACTCTTGATTCCTTGCTCCAAAGTGCCTTCCTTTTTTTATAACCCCTCCCTTAACCCATCACTGCCTGGCCACAGAAACATCAGTTTTGCCTTCAGTGCCTCAGTAGCCTCCTTACAGAAGTATTGCTAGGCCTGGTTTTAAACACAGAACCCTAAGAGATGCTCTGTTGTGTTTTGGAAAACTTGAGAAAACGGCCTCTGTTCACCTCTACCATGGATCCGAGTGGCAAGGAGATTTCACGCCATATCTTCTCAAGTGTTTAATGCCAGGGAGACCTTTTGCACTGAAAACCTAATTAGTTGCTGAATTATGTGTTAGAGTCTGCACGTCTGACAAGTTGTAAGGAAGGAAAAGGAAAGTAGGGTGAAGCCTGTGGTGACACAGAAACTTCAGGGCGGTGGTGCCAATCGTGCAGAATGGCTGATGAGTCCACGGGGTCTTCACGGGTTTAAACACTGACCTTGACCTTCTTCTGCCTCCTCTTGTTTTAACACAGACATTCCTAATTTTATGACACTGTAAGAGCAATTATGCAAACTCTTATCATTTTATGGCTTCTTTTGAACCCTTGATTTCTGTTCATTTGTGGGCTCTAAGTGTGGAAGCAGGGAATGTGTACTGTCACGCTGATAAATCTACATTTGCCTGTCTGTATCTATCATATGTATAAATGTCACTATATGCAAACAAAATCCGTAAGTCAGTCTCTCTTTGCTAGTCAGGTCCCTTTCAATAAGACTTATTCTTCACTACCCACATCAGTGCATTGCTCTTTTATTCATCTTACCTATTTTTCCCCATTTCTTGTCATGCAGAACTAACTGATGTCAGGATATTCTCTTTTGTAAAAAATGTCCACGCTTGCCCATTTTAATAAACAAAACCATATACAGAAATATTCAGAGCTGGGAGGCCCTTTGGAGAACCACCTTTCTCCACTCTCATTTCACAGCTGATAAAATTGAGGTCAGGATAGATGAAGTGGTTTGCCTAATGTCAAAGCTGGATAGACGCAGAGCCAGAACTACAATGCATGATACTGAATTGTACTTTTGTCAATATACAATATTATTCACTCAAAAAATATTTACTTAAGACAGGCACCATTCTAGGGGCAGGAGGTGCAACAGAGACCCCCATAAGGCCTAACCCTAGCCCTGCCACTCACAGTTCAGCAGACTTCTGCTCTCTCAGCTGTGTGCACTGTGAATGTTATATTAAAAAAAATAGCATGAACAGCTGTTTTGAAGAAAAGAAGAGACATTACGGTGGCCATTGTTGACTTCCTGTTGTGTGATTTTAAAGGCCCATAATGCTTTCATTGTTTTGTTTTGGTTGGTTTTATACTATTTTGTTGTGTTTGAATTTATTGTGTGTGAGGGTATGGACAACTGTTGTGAAGAAGATGAGAGACATTATGGTAGCCACTCTTGATTGCCTGTTGTCTTGTTTTGAAGTCCTGTGTCGCTTGCATTGTTCTGCTCTGATCTGCTTTGTTCTGTTTTGTTTTGTTTTGTTTTGTTTTGTTCTCCTTAAAATAAAAAAATAGCTTCATTTCTTTATGTGTCCATGCCCTAATCATTACTCAGTCACAATTAACTTCCCCAAGTTTCTCATTTAATTATCTCCCATCTTCTTTTTCCAGGTACATCCTGGCCCTCCTGACTTCATGCCATTCTGCCTCATTATCACCCTCACCCTTGTTCTGAAAGAATTATTTTAAGTATAATGAAAATGTTAAAATGGTTGAACCCAGTATGTGATTATTGTAACTCCAGCTGCCAACAAGTCTTGTAATAGTAGTGGATTTGTGAAGTAAAGTGTCACAACAGAAAAATAAAGAGTTCCTTCATCCCTACCCTCCTTTCTTTTTAAAATCCTTGTTGGCACACATTTGCTCTGTCATAATCAGGACGAGTTTTTAGACCTAAGCCTTCTAAATGTCTCTGCAAGGTTAGACACAAAAGACTCACACACACACACACACACACACACACACATGCACACACACACACACCAGAAAAATCCCTGTACTCCTCAGCTTTTACCTTTATTTCAAAGATATATCCCATAGCATTGCCTTCTATATACACATACCAGCAATACCATAGGTAAAGAGAAGGATTACGCATCTTAGAACATTTCATTGCTTACTCTATTACTTGGTATGTAATTATTCTTCCATTGCTTAATACATTCTAGTAGCTTCCAGATAAATATCATTGAATTATTTACATATTGCTTTCACGTAGTTCTCCTTTTCTCTCTCTCTCTCTCTCTCTCTACTCTCTCTCTCTCTTTCTCTCTCTCTCTATATATGCTGTTCATATGCAATTTATTGTTTTATTTGTGGCTAAAAGTTGTTCATAACTTGTAATTCTAATCATAATTCTACTTATCTCAACAAATTCACTTTAAAATGTATTGTAAAAAATTATGAAAGTACCGAGCTTCAACACTAGGAAACTGCCTGAGTCAGACCTACTGCTACCAATTACATTACTAAAAAGTCAAATAGATGATACAAGGTACAAAACAATTGCTGTTTTCACTATTACCCTCTAAAATGAAAATGTGGAGACAGAAATTAGATATCAGAAAAATACCATAAATATGCATATTCAAGACATAGATCAAGACTAAAATAGTTGTTTTATCCCCCACAGTAGAGCAGGCTTGCCCATTTACCCTTGTGAGAGATATCTATGCAAAACCAAAATGAATTCAAAACCCTGAAGATAGTGCAAGTCACAAAAACTAATCCTTTCACATCAGTCCTGAAGGAAGCCTGCCCCCTGGTAATATATAATACATATAAGTATGCTCTTTTTTTAATAAAAACTTTGCTTTTTCTAACAGTCTTTTGTTTTCATATATGTTATAGCTTTAGGTCACTCTATTTTATGTGTATGCCCAAATTGTATTTTTGGTTTTAATTATTCAAAAAAAAACCTTATCAGTATCCTAAAACTATCCATAGAAATATTATCTAAAATTGATTGTGGCTTAAAATTGTATGTTAACAGGCAATCAGGCAAATCTAGGTACATTTTCACATTGCTCTTCCTAATGGGTTTTACTAGAAAACAGTTGAGTTTCAAGCAGAAATAAAATAAGAGCAGACCTTAGATACATAACCATGAACAGATGTGGTAAATGCAGCTTTGGAAATACAACTGTCACTTCAGATCTTTTCCACTGAGTACCTATGTGAGCCAGGAGCTACAGCTGCCAGCACCAAAGTAATTTTGTAATTCTATTGACAATAGATTCTATGAGAACTCTTAGAAAACAGAGTAGCCTGCCCATTACGCACCTATTTTGAAATCTTTCATTCTTTCTTGGCTTGTAGTCTACCTAATTTTTTGAGGACAAAAATTGATCAGAACTCACATTAAAAGGCACTTGTTTCTAGCATTGTTAAATTTTTCATTTATGAGTTGCTAACATGCAAAACTAAATTAAAAATGTAGATATTTTTATTATATTAAAGCAATTCCTAATACTAACTCTGCAAAGGATTTAGTTTTCTTACTCTCTAAACTGAAAGTTGCACTTTTCATGCAATGGCATGTAGTTATTCTTCTCATACCCCCTAGTAGTTTTAAATATTTCTTTGAGATTTTCAATCTGTACTAGAATAGTTTTAGTTTATATTTAGACATTGATTAAGCTTGTAAATAGGCAAGTATGTATAAATATTGCAGCTTTCTTAATACCAGTAAAAATACAAAATTTAAAACTAACCTTGAGACAAATAAGGTAGATTTATAAAAATCACATTAATGATTGATACAGCACAAGGCATTTAATTGATCTAAAATTTTTGTGATTCCTTTGTAATGGATATTATAACATAATATTCTCTAATAATATCTACCTATTCCAGTTTTCAAAATACTCTACTATAAGAAGCATAATTTTATACTTTGCTTACCATAAAATTAGTACAGGAATTATGTACAGAATCCTAATCACTAGCTCTGTAAACCAACTTTAAAATTCTGTCTACAATGTCTATAACTCTTAAACATATACAAGAACAATGCTATTTTATATTTAGAGGTATTGTTGCAAGAATTCTAGGTAAAAATCTTTTTTTTTTCTTTTTTTTTTTTTTTTTTTTTTTTTTTTTTTTTTTTTTTTTTTTTTTTTTTTTTTTTTTTTTTTTTTTTTTTTTTTTTTTTTTTTTTTTTTTTTTTTGTGGCTGTTTGAGACAGGGTTCCACTGTGTAGTTCAGGTTGGCCTTGAACTCACTTTGTAACCCAAGCTGGCCTCAAACTCACAGCAGTCCTCCTGCCTCAGCCTCCCAAGTGCTGGGATTACAGGTGTTCACCACCATGTTCAGCCTGATAGAAATTTTCTTATTTAAGTTTACTGGTACATTTTAGATATACATAATGATCATATTCATCATGGGGAATTTGTACCTAGAAATCTTAAAAATGACATCAAATTTATGGCAATCTGAAATGACTGAGAACTATCTATCAGCTAATCATGGTGTGTATTGTTTTCCTTTTAGAAATAAAAAAGAATTCTGAAAGAAAACAAAGAACGAAACACTCCAGAATTCCTAACAGAACAGTAAGTACTTTCATAGCAATAATTATAATAGATCATCTACAAAGTTAGATCTGAGAAATGTCTTTTATAGATATATTTATCTTTGTGCCTTCTAAGGTAGGAAATTAGTGCAGTGAGCAAGGAAAGCCTTCTAAAGTCTCCGCTCAATTTCAGTTTACTTGGTAGACTGAAAACCATTTATCCCATAATCCTCTTAGATGAGAGGGAAAGGTAATCTTTGTGAGGCATCTCTTCCTGCTGCTGAAAAGGTTTAGAGTGTGTCATGGGGTTTTTGTTTGTTTGTTTTGTTTTTTACTAACAAATATTTTGATTCTAAGGAAGGAAAAATGTAATAAGCAAAATTTAAACAAAATACCTCACTTCCTCTGTTTGTGACACAAAACTTGTTTATTCTGAATGAAGTTGTAAAACATATTAATATGCTTGATTTGTTTATAGTCATTAATTTTGAATTTTCTAAAATGGCATCCATTTGCAGGCTTAAAGTCTATAGCTTATTCTCATAGTATTTTTATCCTAACTTTATGCTTTAAATATGAGATATATTTCCTTAGGTATTATTTCATGATAGTTTTCCTAGATACTCTTTTATTAAGCAAAATTAAATATATTGGAGTGTCATCTTTTTAGGAAAATCTGTGACATTATAGAATTCATGAATGCCAAAAACTATAAATTTTGAATATATAGATATCAAAAATAAAAAAATAAATTTGAAAAATCAAAATCCACCTTGATGACCCACACGGTACCACTTTTATTACTGTGATTGTTTTGAGATAAACTTGAAAAATGCAGTTCTTCAAAACTGCAACCAAGAATATTAAAGGGTAGCACCTTAAAATAATGAAAAACCTGTATCTTGGTGCATGTCAAGGCAGAATAAAGTTCAATGGAAAGGATGTAATTTTGATATAAAGTTATAAATAATTTCCTAGGATGTATATACACATCTTACTTACATAATAAGATTTTCTAAGCCCGAAGACTCATACAAAACTCCAACTTAGTTTTGACTCATTAGATATACTCATTGTAATGATTATACAAATGAAATTCATCTGAAATCTATTTTATTAATTTATGAAGTGTGAGAGGAGGAGGGACAGCAGTATACTTTGTTACCTGTCTGAATGTGAGGCACAAGCAGCTCTTTTCATATCTCACTCTATCTCTTAGTGTTTCCTCTAATTACAGAAGACCACACACTTTCATTTTTATATCAGATTTTATTCAAGAAAAATTTCAAATTTTTTACTTTTGGAAAAACTATGGCTTGACTTACAAAAATAAACTCCAAAATTGTGGAAGACTACTGGGTTTTCAACACAGATTGCAAACCTATTTACATATACGTAGGTAGAAGAATAATTTAAGAATCAGATTTCATATCACATTTTTTTCAATTTTTTTAATTTTAAAAATAAAACAAGAAAAGGATAGAAACGACACAAAATTTTTAAAACATGGGAAGTTAGCATTAGTTAATATATTGCATATTGTTATACTTATAAGTGAAATAAATCATTATCATGTATTTTTTTAAACTCTGCTAACTTGAAGGTGTTGCAGGACATGAAATGAATGAGAGGTTTATTTTTGACCTGTTGTTTCCCCCATCATCTTGTAACCAGAGAAGTTTGACCAAGTCATTGAACCAAAACATAAACATTTTTCTGCACTTGATAGACTAGGCTCTCTTGAAGTTTTGTTTTTAGCTATATAATTTCAATTTTTAAACAATTCTGTGCAGTACTAATTAGAAAGCGTTAATTTTTAAAGGACAGAACAAAAGATACTTGCTTTAAGCTATTTATTTAAGAGCCAGATAACTACCTATCTCATTATAATTTCTTAGTCCTTTTTGTATTTTAGTATAAAAGCCATCAATGACTATTTTTCTCATCTTGTTTCTGTTTAAGGAATAAAAAGAAAGGAATATTGGAAATCGTATTTTATTTTATTTTTTTTTTTATTTTTTTTTTTTTTTTTTTTTTTTTTTTTTTTTTTGCGGCACTGGGGATTGAACTCACAACCTTGCGCTTGCCAGGGCAGGCGCTTAAGCCGCTGAGCCAAACTCCCCAGCCCTTGGAAATCGTATTTTAAAATAGTAACTTCCTTGTCAGTTGCTATGTATACTGTGTGTTTTCATAGGCCAGCTATCTATAGGCTTTGATTGCACTGAATAATGATAATAAAAAGATAATACATTTTAAAAATCATTCAGATGTTCACTCGTCCTTCTTGGCAACTATTCATATTATCCTAGATTTGTTAAATCTTTTTAAATGCTACTGGGAGTTGACGTTCTCACTCGAAGCATGACTATTAATAACAACCCAACTACCTGAGACAACAAATACAATAAAAAGTTTCAGTTTCAGTAAGAAAGATTTTAATGGAAAGCTGATTTCAACCAATAAACTATGCTGTAACTCATTAGAGAATAAATGTTATTTGCCAATGCCTCTCACAGCATGTTTCATTTAATCAAATCTTTATTAGAAGTGACAAGTCCTTATAATAAAAAAGTGCATGTGTAAATGTGTGTGTGTGGTATGTGTATATTTTAATAGCAAAGAGCTTGGAGAAAATTTAGTAGTAAAAAGCTTGGAGAAAATCAAAGGTCATCTAGTTTCATTTTATAGAGATTATTTCTTGTAATACTCTCACTTATAGAGAGCCAAGTAGGTCAAGTCGTTTACCCAAGGTCTCATATCTAGTGGCAGAACTGAGAAATATGTTGGTCTAGTTAACCATCTACTGTTGCTTCTGTCTATTTGGCTGAAAGTATTTGTATAAAAAATTAAGGTTCTAGCCTGCCTGGCAGGTGCAAGGTTGTGAGTTCGATCCCTGACACCAAAAAAAAAAAAAAAAAAAATTAAGGGTCTCAGAATTGCTCAAGAAGGCTCTTCTCCAAATTTAAAATGTTTTCAGCCAAAACTGTAATTAAGTTTTATATGAATAATATTGATCCAATTTCTACATGCCTAAGATTTTATCTTAATATAGCTCATTAGAATAATTTTTGGCTGAGGGATTTAGCTCAGCAGCATAGGCGCCTAGCTGGCAGGTGTGAGGTCACGAGTTCGATCCCCAGTACCAAAAAAAAAAAAAAAAGGCTAGCCACTAGAATAATGTTTGTAGTAGAAATATATACATATATTAGAAATGAAGAGAGAGTGTGAGAAGAAAGAGAGAGATAGTAAGATAGTGATAGTTGGATGGGTAAGTGGACGATAGTTGCTTGGATAGTAGATGATCTAACTCTTGGCTTTATGCAATTCTCCGTCTCAATGAAAATCCTGTAGCATGCAAAGTGGGGATATCATTCAAGAGCACACAGTTGGATAAAAATAATACACAACAATCTTACTTATACACATACAACCTGCTATCCGGAACAGTTAAGCAAATCATCTTTTGATTCTGTTTTCTCACCTGGGTAATGAAAAATCTCTGTCCAGCCTACTTCTCAAATTTCTTTTAGGTCAAATTTAATACACAGATATCTTTGTAGATTTCCATGTACTATTTAATACATTAATCATTGACTAAATGATAAATTTTGGTTATTTTATTTCTATATGAAAATCCTTATGCCACATTGTATTATTATAAAAGTAATATGCTTTTGTGAAAAGCCTGCTGAATTGGTTTTGTTTGTACAATAGTGTACCACAAATGAAACCAAAATTGTTGATTGATTTCTGCCTTAGACAAAAGAAACATTCAGGGAAAATAACTCCTTTTTTGAATTTATGATTTAATCCTGATCAATCTTCTCACACAAACACATAATTCATATATTAAAAAGTTAGACAATCAGACGACAGCACAAACTATTCTTTTTGATGAACTAACAAAGAATTAGTGGTATAGTTATCTATCTTGCACACTTATACATTTATACAGTTATATGTGTATACTTACATGCATGTAATCTTTTCCTTTTTTCCATTTCTGTCATTGTTTGATTGTATGATCATTTTTTATGCCTAGATCTTGTACCTTGAACAACTACTTCTAAGATAAAAATATGCAATATATTAACTAAAGTTGATTTCTTATTTTTTTTAATTCTGTATTATTTCTACCTTTTTTCTGTTTTGCTTTTTTAAATTAAAAAAAATGAGTTAGGAAACAAAAGGAACATTTTTTTTGACTCAATTTATATAGAATTACATTTCATTTAATTGTTGAAAAAACATTTACTATGTTATCATGATTTGCACGTGAAGAAAATAAGGATTAAAAGCTTTCTAAAGTAATTCTCATCCCTAAGCATCATGGCTACCATTTGAATACGAATCTGTTTTTTTTTACCCTTTGCAAATTACTGCTATTAACAAGGACAGCTGGCCAAGGCAAGGCATGTGTGATCTTCCCATATGAATGATGATATGGCGGGAGGGTAGTAAAGTAAGGAACACATCATTTTTTAAAACATCATTGGCCTTTGCAAAATACTTAATGTGCTCATATTACTTTACTACTTGTTATCAATAAATATGTGATTGCAATGTGTGTCACAGTGAACGACCGTGGGTGGCGTAAAGGATAGAAAAGATTACTCAGACAGCAGACTTGGTTCAGTCACTGAGCGGCCCAGAGGGGCTGTTCTAAAACCAAGGGTGCCTGGCCATTAGAGAGATGCCTGGAGAAGAAAAAACCCCGATACCCAGCGCTCTCTGGCTTTTATTTAGAATCTCAGAGTAAAAGAAAAAGCAGAGAAAAGCACTGTGGACAGGGAACTGTCTCTAGGCTAGGCATTTTTTCTTCAGGAAAGGGGAAGGACAATGACCAGACACAATGTACCTTACTAAATCTAAGCTTCTTGCTAACCATTCAATTCTCACGCAGCCCCGTGCGCTTTTGCCTCATACTTTAATCATTCACTCCTCACAGAGTCTATGTGATTTTGTCTCACAGTTAAATCATTTAATTATTTACTCATAGCCAGGTTCCTCACGAACTTGCATGTTTGTCCTGCAGATGCTAAAATTAAACCATGATAGGAGAATTCCGTTATTAAAGATGGCTATCATTAGCTAGAAAAATAAAACCAAAATTGAACTGGCTGATAGCTGTAAGTATTAAAGTTCACCTAAAGGAAAACAACAGTATTTCTTTTGTTTGCAAAGTAGCTACAGTGAGTTGCTGATTTGCAAACAAGTTCTGTTCAGGGAAAATGTTTGTAAGTCAGATTCATTCATCAGTCTGACATAGTTGAGTCATACAACCGCGACACAAATATACAATGTAAAGCATAAAACACTTTACATTTTCCATGATCTTGTCTTTGTTCTTTAGAACTGTGCCAATGGTTGAACGATTCATCTTATAAGAATGAGCAATGTCTACCACCTTTTTGCCTTAGTTCAGTCTCTGGATTATTTTCCCTTTTGTTTCCAAGGTTAATGCTTTGCACTTCCTAGCAGTCCCTTCCATATCACCATGGCTTTTCATCTTGCTTCTGGAATCCTGGGCTCTAATTGAGCACTCTTCTATACACTATAGCACTGTATAGTAAGCACACAGCAGCACAACTGACACTGCCTGACACACATGTGAGCTATTTCTGCTATTTGTTCACATCTAGGAACGCTTATAATGTGAGATCTGTTCAGATTTGTGAAAGCTTGCAATTTGAATGCTCATAAGTCAGAGACTTAATGTAAGATATGAGTGATCATGATATATACTTCTTAGATTTTTATATTGCGTTTAGAAGGCAATGTACTAGATATTTGACAATATTTTATAATACTTTATTGTCTAGACCTAGCTCATTGAAAAGTTTTATCAACTTTGAAAATTATCACTTTATTCTTCATTCTTTATTCAACATTTGCTATTGAGTTCTTATTCTACATTGTTCTGTATGTTGGGGATATAGGAGTAAACAAAGTGTAATCACTTGTCAATAGTTTACATTTTGAGGAATTATAAATATTGGAATATTCATAAAGAGGATAATACTGTTGATGTACAGTAACATTTTCTTCAAGATACTCATCTGAATACAATGGTTAGATTACTTTTTATTTTATTTATCAAATGACTTTTTTGATATATTGGGCAAAGTAGATTTCCTAAGATGATCATTATTTGTAATAAAGTCAATGCATATTTCATGACTAGTGTATTCTTTGAAACACAAAAGAAGCTGTGTTCTGTAACCTTATTATAACATAGTACTGACTGGATTTCTCCCTGCTTTCCAGTTTCATCTCTTATTAGTTAGGATATATAGAACAATTCAGTATTTCTCTACATGGTTTAAATTCTCTATTGAATGCGTTAATTAAATATGTTAAAGATATGATCTTTGATACATCTTTAAGTAACCATGATAGTATATAGATACTTTGCTAATAGCTTTTATAGTTATTTGATAGCATTTAGTCCATTGCTTTTAGAAACTCATTATCATTTGAAAGCTCTCACTCATATTGTCTTCATTTTGTTCTGATACTGTATGTTCACGACTTTGAAATATAATTTGCATGGTCAACAAAGTGATGATGAGGAATTTCCTTCAAAAAGCATTTGTCATGAAAAACTAACTTGTAAAGCCCAAAGTTATGCATTAAACTACATGATTCAGTTCTGAATAACTAGTTTTGCTCAGGTATAACATTCTGATTTATTTACTTAATTGTCTGCACTATGGTATTATTTTGGGTTGCGTTATTGTGTTTTCTAATGAAGAATGTTTATGCTGGACAAATAATAGTTTTGTTTAAGTCTTATTTTCACCTGATGTGTCTGCAGAAAGACAATGTAAATTCCTCATCTTTACATGACAATAACAAGATACGTGTATTAGCTCCTTATTACAGAAGTCCATACAAAAATATCAGTCAACAGTAGATGTGTGGTTATTACTGCTATTAAAAATATCTCTGCAATATTAAAGGGGCTTTCTTTTAAGACTATAAAATTTATACAAATCTGAATGGACAGAAGATGAAGAGACTGTTTGAATGAAGAAAAAAGACAGATGGAGGCTGGTTGGACATCTTGACATGAGATGACATTGGGTTTTGATACAGTAGGATGTAGGCTATAGCACAAGGGCATCCTTAATCTACCTCAAGGCCACTTCCTCCTTAAAAAAAAACAGATATCAGAGAGTGTCATTAGCATGACTCTTTCCAAGAGTTCATAAGCAAGACTTTAAACCTTTCAACAGTTTTCATTGTCCTACAAGTGAGCTGACTCAATAAGCATTGCAATGTAATGGGTACCAAGAACATTTTTTCCTTTACCATAAAATTCCTTCCTTTGGAGTCACATATGAGGTCATTTTCTTCAGAAAAAATAAGCTTAACCCAGTTGTAGACTGAGCCAGTTTCCAAAAACTATTACATCCCACATACGCTAGTGCATGCACCATTTCAAAGTTAAGGGCACTTTAATACGACTGCATCTAAACTTTCTTTTAAAAAATCAATGTATGCCATATCTGAAATTGAAATCACAAAATTATTCAACAGAGAAATCTCAAGCAAGAATACTGCTATTTGCTACTTTGACCCCTTATGATAAAGAATATTTTATGAGTTTCTCTTTATTTTAGTACCTAAATTAATTATCTTTTATTGAAAAAGTTCATATGCACCAAGCAGTAAGTGGTTTATTATGTGAATTATTGTTTTGCAAATACTGTAAAATCCCTTTATAATACTGTGATGGCAACTTAATATAACACCACTCCCCTTTTAATATCAAATCTTATTATACCTCTAAAGATACATAGATCCCAAATTTAAAATAACAATTCCCATTTCAGCAAAAAAGTAATTCATGACAAATTTCTTATTATTTTTCTCCTCTCCTTAAAATTTAATTGTTACTTTAATTACTGGCAATATCATTTCTTGTTTTGGTTTTTATTTTTTGTCTTTTTGAGTCAGGGTTTCACTATGTAGTTCAGTCTGACCGCAAACTCACTTTGTAGCCCAGGTTGGTCTCAAACTCACAGTGATCCTCCTGCCTTAGCTTCCAAGTGCTGACTTTACAGGTGTGGACCACATCTGGCTTTGTTGCTTTTCTAGTCTAAAATACAGAAAAAAAAAGTTTGTCATGTGCTCCATTGTACATTTGAACAATTTTGTGTCTTCTGTTCTTGCAGTTAATATGAATATCTTAACTCTGGTACCATTTTTATTTTCCATTTTCAAAAGAATTCTGGCAAAGTCTATGTTTATGAATTTGTACAAAATGATTCAGACTAAAGAAAAAAGAGTCTCTAAACAAATGTTTCAAATACATTGACTCAAAACTCATATGACCCCCAGAAGTAATATCATATGAATTTTCCATAGTCTGAAGTGTATTATGAGAAATAATTCTTGGCAGCAGATTGGCAAGTTGCTCAAAATTCTTGTTTATCTATCATATGCTTACATGTGGCATTGACATAATTTGCTGTAATGTCTCGTGGGAAGTTATTTTTTATTAGATATATATAATATTTGAACTACAAAGGATTTTGTTTTGGATTTTCTTTCTCTATTGATCTTTAAATTGTTTTTCTAATTTTAGACAAGATATTAATGCCCCAAATAATATCTTCCAGCATTTTATATATCATAGTATGTATAATCTTATATTTATAGTACTATGATATACAGCATGCAGTAAGATTTTTATTTACTTGACTTATGTCTATTATCATAATTCTAGGAAAATGGACTTGAACCGTTGTATATTTATAATTATTTCGAAGTATGATTCTTATTATTTGTAATTCTGGTAATATTTTAATAATTTTGCATGTGGTTTACAAAAGATATAGCCACATTTGTCATTAAGTGAGACAGCTGAAAAGAATGGAGGGAAGCAAGTAGTCCCCAACTGATGAAAGAGTTATATAAGAAAATCCATTTTAAGATGTTTTCTTCCAATTTCATGAGATGGTCCTTACCCAGAATGGTTGTACAAACAAGCCTGTGAACAGTGTACAGTTTACACTGATCCACGATATATATAGCTTTAGGAATGGGGATTATGCTAGTGAGAGGGAGACAAAGAGCAAAATGTTTCTTCACTTTTCCTGACCAGGCTCAAAATTTGAAAAATGTCTTTTCACTTGGCTTTCTCCCTCTTTGTAATCTTTGCTTTTTTCCTGATGTGATTCAGCTTCCAATCTGCAATTCTTGAGCTGCTTTTTCTTTAAAATGACTTTCGCTTCAAATTTCCTAACCACATTTTTCTCTTAGCCAAAATGCCACAGTGCAGCCATTAATGGAGAAACCACTAAGGAAAAAGAAACCATCATTGGGTCAAAGCACTCACACCAGCCCTGCATCCACCTACACGTCCTCTGTTCTTTTCTGTCCCTCACCACCACTGTCAACCCAATTAAACAAGTGACATAAGTTAAGCAGTTTCAGGTACTGGACTGACAAATTTAGGAACTGGGAGTGAAGATATTTGGTGCCAGACACGAAGATAGAAGAAGCTCTGGCCTTAGATGTAGCATCTCCGCTTGGCCCTCCAGGTGATTATATGTTCTTCCAGTCTTCCACTGAGGAGCCCTTAGTTTCTGTATCCTAACACCAGTAAATTTTCTCAGTCAGTCTTCTGAAAATTGTGAAATAAGCTGTCAATCAAGTATAGTAGAAATTACTTGTGCTTTTTTTAGTAATATAAAAAAACCATATGAAGCATACTTGATTAAGTAATATGGTGTATATATATACATATATATTTAATTCCTGTAATACTCAAATATAAAATCATTCATTCCCAAAATATTTCACTTGGCCCTCTTTATAAAGGTAATCATATTATTTACATTACTATACCACTGTTTGTATGTGAAAACCCAAATTAAGAAAATAATCTTCTAATTAAGTTTTATCATAACATTGAGCATAAATATAGCCAATATTATTTCAATAAT